>CP092087.1:70973371-71025871 GCA_029203775.1 Neoneuromus ignobilis | reverse complement strand
ATTTTCACATATTTCACTACAACTATCACTGTCACTTTCCGTATTGCTATAGTTTTCTTTATTCATTTTGGGAGGAATAAAATATTATAATATAAGTAAAATAATTACTGAAATATGACAGAACGTGTTGTCTGCTATCGAGTAAGAATTAAACTGTAAAAACAGACAGTATGTACATTCAGCAATGAGGACGTTGTTACTTGTTCAGTCTTGTCACCTCGCACGTGACAAACGACTGATAGAGCAAAGTTGTAATGTCACGTCAGAGGTGACATACGACCGATAAGGGTTAATAGGTAGTATAGTGTTTTTTTAAGCGCGATAGAAATTGAATACCCATTGAAACTTATATCTAATTTAAAAAAAAACACTATATATATATATACATATCAGAATCAGAAAAAAATTATTTTGTCTAATAATTACATGAAATTTACATGATATTTTCGGGGTTAGTTAGATTGCCTATCTTATGATAATGTGCCTATGGTTGAGTATTATTTTCGATATGTGTTAGTGAGATTTTGTAACAATACAGTTATATACATGTGTGTGTGTATGTATATATAAAGATATAATAAAGCTGTTTTTAGGTTAGATAGAACTTTTGATAGGAATTCAATTTAAAGTTCTATCACGCTTAAAAAACATTCTATATAACCTCACATTGAACTTTACGGTACGATAAATACTATGTATTAGATAGGTTAAGTAAATTAATTAACCCTTACCGCGTACTTTTTACGACGAATCACTCGCTGGGCTGCCTACTTTTTACGACGAAGCGCTTGCTAGGCTGATTAAAATTTCATTTCAAAATATGTCGATTGTAGCTGAAATAATTTAAGCAGTGACCGCAAACACCTTAACAGAACCATTTATTTTTTTCATTTTTTTCAATAATGGACTTTCAGATCAATATAAATTTAACTCTTTACAAATTATTTCAATATTTAGATGTTAAAAAAATTTTTTTATTATAAAAAAATAGGTTTGAAATGTTGTTGCTCGCGTACATATATAATTTCACTAAAACCAAGTTTTATTGTTGCGTATTGTGATAAATGATACATGGCATAAAGAAGGATTGTGAATAAACAAATTACATTGTTTTTGAAGTTATATTGAACAAAATGGCGCTGTTTACTTGTTACATTCGCTGTATGTTACATTTGTGACAGAGTGTTCATCGCATACAGGTTGCTCGCATTTTACACAAGACTTTGCATAAATTTCTGCGTCTTTTAATGACAAGTCTGCTACATACATGATAAGAGCCATACTTTTTTCTCAATGTGAGATATCTCGAGGCCCATCATCTTTCGCAGCAGGATCAAGAGGTAAGCTGCGCCCGAGCATAGCTTCTTTTGCGGTCTTTGCAGAGTGAAAATCACTTATTTCATTTGAAAATCGCACTTCTATCGGCCTCGTTAAACAATTGCCTCAAAATATATACGTCTTTGATTAGTTTTATTTGGATCATATTATTATTTTCATAATAGATTACATAAGCTGCAAGAGCAGCAACGTAAACATATTGAAAAACATGACCAGAGGCCACCTTTGAGTTCGCCTGTGTAGTGTATCGACTCACCATTTGATATTGTATCGACACCAGTTTTATACAAAATCATATGAGGTTTTTTTCTCATCGTCATTTACGGCGTCATCATTATGCATACTCGAAAGCATAATTACAGCCTTATTTTCTTTTGGCACGTAAGAACAAATTGTATTATATTATATGAAAAGCAAACAGAGATGAATACTCTGGCCTAGATTTATCAGCTGCCATTTCTTTTGGAATGTAAGGTTTATTTTTTCTCAAAGTGTCAGTCATCGTTAAACCTTCCGATAATAAATGTTTAGCAAGAGGTAGAGAGGTGAAATAATTATCCATAGTAATATTACGGCCGCTTCCTCGAAACGGCGCTGCGAGTTCTTTTACTACTCTTTCTCCTTGATTTTTCTCGCGTATATTGCCAATTTTACCAGTGTAAAGAATTCCAAATAACGGGTAAGCATTTTCTGCATCACAAATCCACCAAATCTTGATACCGTATTTAGCCGGCTTCGACGGAATGTATTGAGTAAATTTAGTATGTCCGCGATAAGGATAAAGCTGCTCGTCGATAGTCAAATTTTCGACTGCTCTTTGTGGTATATAAACCGTGCTAGAAGCCTCACATGGCTGAAATTTTTATAAATACTATGTTTATTCAATAAACAAAATTGATTGCACACGTATCCGTTCACACCTGCGCTTAAAAACTAATTAAAACTAGTGGTGGGTACCCGGGTACCCGGGTGCGCAACAACGTAGGTAAAGTTGGGTGCGCACATAAGGGTTAACAGAACCATTTATTTCATTAAGCAATAATAACATGAACAATATAAAAAAAATAAATTATATCTTTTAAATGGAAAATGTAATAATTTTGTATTGCGTCTGAAAACACATATATGCGTTCATGGCCAAATTGAATGGCTGTGTGGGAACCCATATATGCGTTCATAGCGCTCAATGGGTTAATAAATAGCGTTAATAGACATATTTGCTTGAAAATAAATCGTCGGGTAAACGAGTTATATATATATATATATATATATATATATATATATATATATATATATATATATATATATATATATATATATATATATATATACAAAGTTCCGTGTTTTTTTTTTAGATTCTTTTGAAATTTATTCACGAAAAAACCTGCATGTAAACGATTTAAACAATGCAAGACACAAATTTAAAACCTGCAAAAATGACCAAGAAACGACACCAAAAACAAGTATAAAGCACAGTGTTTAGGCGCCGTCGCTCAAATATACTTAAACATCAACGTTTAAAATACGCTCCTCGATTTGTTTTCGTACTTTTAAACGTCGACTAATTTATAGATTTGAAAAGAATAAAATCTATATATATAGAATATATATATATATATATATATATATATAAATGTGTGTATCGTCGCTAAATTATTTAAATCGATTAAAAAAAGCTCGAAACACTGTCACAAAACATGCAAAAGGAACGTCGTTCGTATATCAACTACCTTTTGAGATGTAACACGTGTGTGTGTTCCGAAATTCCGAATGAAGAAAAAAAGATAGGAAAAATAATATACATATATATATATATATATATATATATATATATATATATATATATATATATATATATATATATATATATATATATATATATAAGAGAAGCTGATGAGATTATCGACGGATGAGCAGTGTTTCGAAACGCGGAGTGCGGGGAGATTTTCATATAAAAATATCTCGGCTAGTAGTTTTAAGTTCTTTAATCACTTATTATATACGAGAGTGGTCCCAAAAGTACCCGACCCAACAAAGAAAACACAAAAATTTTGAAAAAAAATATATTTATTTTTCAACATAATCTCCTTTCAGCTCTATACACTTTTCCCAGCGATGTTCAATAAGTTCGATACCCTTTTTATAATGAGAACTGTCTTGCTCCTCAAAATACCCATTAACTGCCGACATCACTTCTTCATCGTTGGGAAATCTTTGACCACTGAGCCATTTTTTTCAAGTTTGGGAACAGAAAATAATCCGAGGGGGCTTTATAGGCTGGCGAATACGGTGCATGAGGTAGCAATTCAAACTTTAATTCATTAATTTTGGCCATTGCAATAACGGATTTGTGAGCTGGTGCATTGTCTTGATGAAACAACACTTTCTTCTTAGCCAAATGCGGCCGTTTTTGTTTGATTTCTTCGCTCGAACGTTCCAATAAGTTCGCATAATACTCGCCGTTGATAGTTTTTCCTTTTTCAAGATAGTCAATGAAAATTATCCCACGCGCATCCCAAAAAACCGACGCCATGACCTCGCCTGCAGATGAAACGGTCTTCGCCGTCTTTGGAGCCGGTTCTCCCTTTTCAGTCCATTGTTTTGATTGTTCTTTTGTCTCGGGTGTGAAGTGATGGACCCACGTTTCATCCATGGTTATGAAACGGCGCAAAAATTCTGCTTTGTTGCTGTGAAACTTTACTAAACACTAAATCGAAACATCTTCTCGACACTGTTTTTGCTCGAATGTGAGCAAACGCGGCACCCATCTTGCACACAGCTTTCTCATGCCCAAATTTTCAGATAATATGCGATGAACCGCACTTTTTGAAATGCCTACTATGTCTGCTAGCTCGCGCACTTTCAGTCGACGATCATCCAGTACCGCTTTGTGGATTTTCTTCACCGTTTCTGGAGTCGTCACCTCGTTTGGTCGACCACTGCGATGCTCGTCTTGGCAGTTCGTACGGCCTCGTTTAAACTCTGCTGCCCGATATTTCACTGTTGTAAACGAAGGAGCAGACTCACCCAGAGTAGAATCCAAATCAGCTTTTATATTGGTCGGGCCGAGGCCTTTCAAATAAAAGTATTATATCACGTAACGATGACCAATTTTCTCCATTTTCACAAATTCATTGAAAACGTTCACTATTGATGGCTGCCAAACAAATACTAAACAACGTGGCGTCCTCAAACTTGAAACATATGCTTATAGATTGTGTACTTTCTAATACAGTGATATTTTTCAAATAACTACCGCCATATCTAGATCAGGCCGGGTACTTATGGGACTACCCTCGTATATATATATATATATATATATATATATATATATATATATAAATATATATATAACTGTTTTTTTATGTGATTGAAATTTACATTGAAATCAATTTAAATTTCTATCGTGCTTAAAAAAACATTTATCAGGTATCCAAATTTGAGGTAAGAAAGTAAGTTGGCTATGATTTAATGAAATGTCAAATAAGAAACAAGACCAACCCTTATCCTGATTCATTTTGGAAATTTTCACTGGAAAATACAACGGTTTCAACAATCAAGGATGAAATTACTTTCAGACTACTTTTGTGGAACGCATAAAAGACATAAAAATATTCTAATTGTGACTAGTGATGAATTTTCCACAATAAATATAAAAAGTGTCGAAATTTGTGATTAGAAAATAAGTTGGCTGTTATTTGATGACAAATGACAAATATTGAACTGTCATTATTCGACATTGGTTTATTGAAATCTTGGAAAATTTCGGTGGTGGAACATTACATGCTTAACACGTTGAGGACGGCACAGTTTTTTCTATGTCGCTTCATCGGGCGGCACTAAAAATCGTACTTTGCTTTATCTGGCGGCGCCTTGCACAAAATGTTGTTTAGCGAAACTTCATACTCAAAAAGTGCAGTTTCCTTTTACTATACAATAGCTTTCCTTTTATTATAGCTGATGTGAGCCACCGGTGAATCATTCGCGTGTGAGCCATGCGAATACACGCCGTCCTCAACGTGTTAAACAACGCGTTTCAATAGTGAAAATCGCTATAAAATCGGTGAAAATGTTACAATGTCAATGCGTAAAATTCATGGTTCTTTTCCTGGTAATCAAGTGCCTTCAGAGTAAAACGAAGATAGATCATTGTTTATTTTGAAATTTGAACGAATTATTTTTATACACACGAATTATCGGCCACCGACATTACGAGAGCTTGTAAAAATGTTCAATTATTATTTATTGTACACTTTGTTTATAAGCTGATGTACATTTCGATAGTCGTATCTGGTGATCAGACAATAGATAGATAATTATTGAACATTTCGGTAATAAAAAACTCTGATTGATAAATTACGTCCTAACCTCAAATTTGGACACCTTTTATAAAAAAATTCGTCGAAATGTAACCGAAGAGGAAGATATATCGGCTCGATTGAAATGGAAAGTTCCGAACGAAGCTTTCGTCCAGCAGTGGATAGAAATAGAGACTGCTGCTGCCGATTTTTAAACATGACATAACATTCTGTTGTCACCGTAACGGCTCGATTGTCTGGACCACTCCGTGCACATTTTTCACTCGCGCCCGAATTCAATAGAACAATGGACGATAATCGTCGTCGAGTGGGCGGACGGCCGTTTAACGCGATCCCGAAGAAGAACGTCCGATATAAACGTACGCTTCCGATGCTCGGATGCACATTCGGGCCGCGATCGTTGCCCGCGGATGGCCGTCCTTTCTATATAAATTTCTTTCGAACGAAAAGCCAAAGTCAGTGATCGGTCGTGCGTCCCCATGTGCGTGCGTGGGTGGTTGGGTCTCTCTGTTAATGCGTGCGTAGTCGTCAATGTGCGTACGAATGCTGGAACCGTCAGCTGTTTGTGTAGTGTTTGTTGTTTTTGTTTTTTTTTGCTCAATTTATCGTCTATTTTCTCTCTCACGCACACACGTGCACGTTTATTTACATACACGTGCGTGGAACGTATAAATAGATCTCTGTGTAGGATTGTGAATTGCTTTGTTAGGTGTCGACAACGCGACAATTTCTCGTCGAGTTATCGACCGATCTGTGTCGTTAACGAGTGCACAAATTCCGTTTATTGGCGATTATGTCGACGTTTTATCCGGAAATTATCTCCGCGTGTCCTCTTTTTATGTGTCATACGAACGAATTATCGCCATCAACGCAAAATTATCGAAACGTTCAATAATTATCTATCTATTGTTTGATCACCAGATACGACTATCGAAATGTACATCGGCTTATGAACAAAGTGAACAATAAATAATAATTGAACATTTTTACAATCTCTCGTAATGTCGGTGGTTGATAATTCGTGTGTATGAAAATAATTCGTTCACATTTCAAAATAAACAATGATCTATCTTCGTTTCACTTACAACAAGCTACTCGGTTTTTCTTTTTTATAAACCCTTTTATTCTCGTTGTATGATTATGAATTAAAACCAGCCTACTACACAATCTATCCTTGTTGTTTTCATGTCAGGAATATTATTTTTCTCTGTTTATTATTTTCTTCCTAAAATGGAATTAAAAAAATACCGCCAAATTTAAAATTCGTATATTGAAAAATTCGTTTTTTATAAAAAAATAAATAAATTTCGAAGTTAAATCTAATTTTGACATAGAGAAAAAAATGAATATCGTTATACTCAATAATGAATTTGTTGAAAATCACACACACACACACACATATATATATATATATATATATATATATATATATATATATATATATATATATATATATATATATATATTGGACTGACCAGAAAGTAACGTCGGATTTTTAAGTCTGTCCTCAAATTATTATCAGAGATTAGGATGGTTTCTAAATCCAAAACCAGGAATAGAGTTATAAAGACATATAAATACTTTTACTATTTTTTTCTTCCATATTGTTAATTATATGAAGCTTGCCATTAAGATTTTGTTCTGTGTGCTAAGACGATGGTCTTCTTCGGTATGTAGTTGTTCTGTTGCGAAAATCGCCTACCAGTTTATCCACTAATCGTCGTTTTGTTTTCTCTTTGAATCGACTCTTTATATATTTGGAATTACAATATGTTTCCTTTAAAAAAATGTATTTACTCTTTATGTATAATGAATTTGAATGTTTTTAAATAAATTTTAATATAGCTTAGTAAATAAATAAATTTATCTTTATCTATGGTTCGTTTCTCTACTGTATTTCGAGCTCAATTCGACATTGGATTATGAATTAAAACCAGCCTACTACACAATCTATCCTTGTTGTTTTCATATCAGGAATATTATTTTTCTCTGTTTATTATTTTCTTCCTAAAATGGAATTAAAAAATACCGCCAAATTTAAAATTCGTATATTGAAAAATTCGTTTTTTATAAAAAAATAAATAAATTTCGAAGTTAAATCTAATTTTGATATAGAGAAGAAAATGAATATCGTAATACTCAATAACGAATTTGTTGAAAATCGCATATATATATATATATATATATATATATATATATATATATATATATATATATATATATATATATATATATATATAGGTTGCGAAATTCAAAAGACCAGAAGGCGGAAGGGAGATATTTGCCAACCTAATATATATATATATATATATATACATATTGGACTGACTAGAAAGTAACGTCGGATTTTTAAGTCTCTGTCCTCAAATTATTATCAGAGATTAGAATGGTTTCTAAATCCAAAACCAGGAATAGTTGTAAAAACATATAAATATTTTTACTATTTTCTTCTTCCAAATGGTTAATTATATGAAACTTGCAGTTAAAACATCGTCTCGAATTGTAAATTTCCTATTGTAAAATCAGTAAACAAATCGGGCGTCTTCGTCTTACGCAACGCTCATATGTTTTGTTTACTAGCATTCAAAATTTTCTCGTGCTACTGTCAACACACGAATAAGGAAATCTTGTCATTTTCGTTTACAAATCCTCGTTGTTCTCGACGTCGAATCAACAATCGACGTTTGTAATCCTCCTACAACACCATGTGATTACATTTTCGTTCGATGTACATCGATTTCTCATCAGATTATTTTTTGTGCGATCTCGCGCGCGTGTGAAACGCCGCGCGGCAAAATCCGTACGAGTGAATTTCGGTTTATTATTTTTTTACACGTATCTCGTTATTAGAAAAACTCATCGATGTGTTCTGTGCGCGGCGACGAGTCGAATAAATCCGGTTCAGAGATTCGTTGTTTATCAGTGAACATTGACAATGTCGACGACAGATGTTTCTTGTTCGGATGTGTCGACCGCGTCGGAATATTCCGTCGACGAGTCGGACGTCGAGCTGGATAAGAAATTGATTATGTGTAAGGACAATCTCGTTTAAATTCTTACCGAATACAGGCACAACGCACGGTTATGAAATTCCAAAAAAATGCCGTTTCGTACGGAACTAAGAACTCGTGAAAAAAGTAGGGTTAGGTTCTAACAAGTAACAGAATACACTGACACCACAAGATATCACATTATCGGGAAAGATTCCATATTTTTTTTTTAATTTCCATTCGAGATCATTTATGAAAAGGGTGACTGGAAAAGGTGAAAGGTTGTTTTTTTATAGTGGCATCTTCTGTTCGTTCTTGGAATGTGTTTTCAATTTGGAAATAGTTTTGTTTTGAACACAAATCTCTAAATGTTTTGTCCAAGTGTTTATATCAGTGATCGGCAAACTCATTAGTCAAAAGAGCCAAATGTCAACAGTACAACAATATTTTTTTGAGTGCCAAATTTTCAAGATATCTGTTTTCGAAGTCGATTAAAACTAGGAACTAGCAATATGTGAAAGATAGGATTAGACACGCTCCATGTACTGGATTGCCTTTTTTCTCCACTATAATGTCACATTTGTAAAATAATAATGTTTGAAAAGATGTTTCCTGTGGAAATCCTTGCGCCGTTTCTTCTCTACAAAGTGACAGAGGAGTACCAGGAGCCCGTTTCATAAAATTTTCAGTTCCTGTATTACAAGTTCTTTATTTAAAATTTACATGCGATATTTGAAGAAAGAACTTGTAATACAGGAACGGTAAGTTTTATGAAACGGGCCTCTGGTTTTTTAAATATTGCTTTATTATTATTGACAATTAAAAACTGTACTCAATGTACCAACTTTGAGTAATCGGTTTTTTGACTTTAAACACTGAATAAAAAAAAAACTAGATATCTATCATAATTAGCAATAATCTTGTTTATTGATAAAAAGTATTTTTTATTATTATAATAATTCATGGTACACATTTAATGCACATAGTCATTATTTGTGGAAGAGCCGCGTTTTGCCGACCCCTGATTTATATAATCGACTTGAGTGTCGTTTTTATTGTTATTTGGTATTTTTTTGATTGAAAAATGTATGTATTTTCCAAAAAGTGTCAATTTCATTCCAATTGAAATAATTTCCATTACTTGCTATAACTTTTTGCCACTTGCCTGGCAATAAATGAATTCCACGGTAGAAAAACAACTTATTTTCTAAATAAAAAAATCCATTCATCGACCCATTTTTTGATTTTATCAAAGTTTTTGAACCTGCACACCTTAAAATCCATGTTGCATCTTGTTTCAACCAGAAACAAACGATAATCAGAAGGTGCAATATCGTGGGGTGTGATAAAAATCTTCCATTCCATTTTCAGTAATTCGCCGTTTATGGCCGTTTTCTATGCAATTCTTCCTTCAGATTTGGTAACTGCTGTTGATGACAGTCAGTCGGGACAGTTTTATAAAATTCTATCGACTTTTAATACACAAATATACTTTTCAAATCCCACCAAACGCAACTCATAACCTTATTTCCATGAATATTGCGTTTGGGCATCGATGTTATGGCTCTGCAGGATTAACCTACGATTTTGTTCTTTCAGGATTATCATAGTGAATCTCTTTGTCATCACAAGTCACAATTAAAAACTGCTTCTTTCTATGAAATGTTGTAGCGATTTTGGATATCCAACGCGGATAGTTCATGTGGAACCCGTTTGCCTTCCGTTTGGATTTGTTCCGTACCTTTTAAAGAGTCGTGGATAGTTGTATGACCGACATTCCAATTCTTCGGCAATTTTTTTAAGAGTTCGAGTTGAATTTTCGTTCAATAGAGTTTCGAATCTCATATTCTGGACGTTTCTTGTCTTCCACATTAAATCGTCTAAACCAACACTCGCACATTTCGATCGATACAACCGATTCACCAGTTTCTGTAATATTCTGGTAAAATTCCACGGCTGTTTTCTTTTGATAAAACAAAAAAGCAACACGTGCAAAAACTCATACTTAGTACCTTCCATGATTTTCTACGATAAACAATCAATATTTTGACGTGATCGCTGTTAAATACTCCTTAGGAATGATTCAGCTGTCAAACTGATCAACGTCCATTAAAATAATTGGATGCAATCCGTAGTCCAACTCCTCAAATTAACCTAAACCGTTGTGGAAATCCCGTTGGTTTATATTAACATCGTTTCCATTCAGTTCCAGGCGGTGTACAGTCCCCTAGCCGCGGCTTCTCCGTCAAAGAATACGAAGAGGAGCTGAACAAGTTGTCTAAAGAGAATTTCAGTCTGAAATTACGTATTTATTTCCTCGAGGAGCGGATTGGAAGGATCACCGGACCGCATGATATCGAACAGGCCGTCAAGAATAATATTGAATTGAAGGTACGTTGGAATATTCTTTGGATTTCTTTCGATTTTCAAACAAAAAGAAACCTTTTTTTCAATACTCTTATTTGTTTTGGTACAATGGAAAATTTGCTTTTACGGATATAAAATGAAAGTGAAATAGCTTTTCCATGTTTGGAAATAAACTTGTATTTTGGTCCTCAGGTGGAAAATGAAGCGTTTCGTAAGGAGATCAAAGAGAAACACGATCTGTTGTGTCAGGCGGTGAAGGCGTTAGATCTCGTCGAAGAGGAGCATAGGAAACAGGAAGAGAATCATGCTCGCGAGCTGTCGATACTGCAGGACCGCATCGTCGCGCTCGAGAAGGAGTTGGAGTGCGTGCAACAGAAGATGGACGACGACGTCGCCGCGTCGAAACTCGCGAACGAAGGCGACGGCGACGCGCGGTCGAAGAAAATATACAAGGACACGGCGTGCCAATCCTCCGAGACGGTCGTGCTGTTAGCCGAGAAGAGCAAAACCGAGAAGGACATTGCACGGCTGCAGAACAAAATCGAGGAGCTCGAGAACGAGGTGCGTGTCTTTTTTTTTTATTGATCTTAATAGGGTTTGACGTTTTTTGATGTGATGTGTTTTAAGTGGTTTGATTTATATTTTCAAAGATTAATCGGACTGAATGACTCAAAAAGTGTATTTCATAAGTCAAGTTAATTATTCTACTCAGTTATCAGTTGGGTGTCATAAAAATTTCAAGAATTATGATTAATTGAAATCGACGAGGATTTTTCTGAGTACCTGATATTTTATAAGTATAGAGTCATCCAAATGTAACGTCTGGATTTGTGTTTCATTCAAAAGAAACTATACACATATTCATTTTTAATAAAACACAAATCTAGGCGTCACATTTGGATGCCCCTGTATATCATTTTCACTTGTACACAAATAAACTGTCATGTACCAAACACCACAAGGTAGTAAAATATGTGTTGAATAGTTTTTTTTAAGCTATGCCAAATTCCATTCCATACAAATGAATTATCATCCCCCCAATGTCACAAAATACTAAAAAGTGTTCAATAATCACTTAATGTCCATTTTGTTGTTTATAACAATGGACTGGTACGGATTTCAATGGCAATGTGATCATCGTCAGAGCATTGTATTATAAAATCTAGACTAATTTGTTTAAAGCTGCTTGTATATAGGGTTTTCCAATAAGAATATTAGACATTTTTTTGTCCAACAAACAACAATCTTTTTGTTTAGCAGAAAATTAGATATAGAACTTATTTTCAGTTATTTTTTAAAGAAGTATTAATTTTTTTTTGAACATTATTTGTATACTATATTCTACAACAATAAAAGTATATTACTTTAAAAGTATTTACATATTTTTTTCTAAATACACTGGAATATTTAGAAACTTTATGATCCGTAATAGTGCTGTGCCAATAGTTTTGTTTAGCACTATATGTATAGAGTTTTTCAATAAGAATATCAGAACTTTGACAGCTGGCAGTAGCCATGTTTGAATTTTATTTAATCCATTTTGACATTTCAACTCAGTATAGTTTGGCAAATTATCATGGAACGTTTAGTACTTCAACAACGCTTGTAAATTGTAAGAACTTCAACAGACTTATTGAAATAAAAAAAACATATAAAAATATATAAAAGTTTGGGATTGTGGCGAATTCACTTGAACTTAAATGAATTTTCACCCCGCAACACCACAATATGTTATAAAGTGTTTAATAATCACCTATTGTTCACTTTGTTGTTTATAACAATACTAGGCTAATGCGCATTTCGATGACAGTGCTATTATTGTCAGAGCCTTTTTGCTATTAATAAGTGATTATTAAATACACTTTATAACATATTGTGGTGTTAGGGGTGAAAATTCATTTGTGTTATAGTATAGGGTTTTCCATGAGCGCTTCATAAGTTTAAATGAAACATGTGTATAGTTTTTTTGCTTCTTTTAATAAAACAAATCTAGGCGTTACATTAGAATGACACAATATAAATCCATATGTATATATGATTATATTAGGTTGTCAAATATCTCCCTTCCGCCTTTTTGTCTTTTGAATTTCGCGGCTATGTACAAAGCGTTACAGAGCTCGTATCGGGCAACACTATACATCATTTGAAAGGTCTTTACATAACCTACAAAACGACGCTATGCATGATTAGTTTGGATACTGCGTTCAAAAGTTATAGACGTGTAAACATGGAGTTCACTAACGCCGAAGTTCGCGCTATTTTGAAGTTTTCCTTCGTTAAAGGCAAATCCGCTAGAGAAACGTTCCGTGAGATTAATAGTGTTTTGGGGGATGGTACTCTATCACTTCGAACCGCGGAGGAATGGTTTCGACGATTCAGAGCCGGTGAAAACGACACCGTGGATAAGCCAGCCGGCGGAAGACCTGTGACGACGAATACCGATCAAATCATGGAAATCATCGAGTTAGACCGGCATGTGACATCTCGTGACATCGCCCAGGAGATGGCAGTTAGTCACCAAACCATTTTAAACCATCTGCAGAAGGCTGGATACAAAAAAAAGCTTGATGTTTGGGTGCCGCATGATTTGACGCAAAAAAACCTTCTGGACCGAATCAACGTCTGCGATATGCTGCTGAAACGGAACGAACTCGACCCATTTTTGAAGCGGATGGAGACTGGCGACGAAAAATGGATCACATACGACAATATTAAGCGAAAACGGTCGTGGTCGAAGGCCGGTGAATCGTCCCAAACAGTGGCCAAGCCGGGATTGACGGCCAGGAAGGTTTTGCTGTGCGTTTGGTGGGATTGCAAAGGAATCATCCACTATGAGCTGCTCCCATATGGCCAGACGCTTAATTCTACCATCTACTGCGAACAACTGGACCGCTCGAAGCAGGCGATCGACCAGAAGCGTCCAGAATTGGCCAAGAGGAAGGGTGTAGTGTTCCACCAGGACAACGCCAGGCCACACACATCTTTGGTGACTCGTCAGAAGCTACGGGAGCTCGGATGGGAGGTTTTATCGCATCCACCATATAGCCCGGACATAGCGCCAAGTGATTACCACCTGTTCCTGTCCATGGCGAACGCCCTTGGTGGTGTAAAGTTGGCCTCAAAAGAGGCTTGTGAAAAGTGGCTGTCCGAGTTCTTCGCAAATAAGGAGGGAGGGTTCTACAAGAGGGGTATTATGAAGTTGCCGTCTAGATGGAACCAGATTATCGAACAAAACGGCGCATATTTGAACTAAATCCGATCACTGTAACACTTTTTATAAAGCATTGAATAAAGAGCAAAAAAGCGGAAGGGAGATACTTGACAACATAATATTAGGTTGGCAAGTATCTCCCTTCCGCTTTTTTTTTTTTTGTACATAGCTGCGAAATTCAAAAGACCAGAAGGCGGAAGGGAGATATTTGCCAACCTAATATATACATATGGATCCATATGTAATATGTATATATAATCAGCTCTTTCTAACCATTGCTGGTTGAAGGCCTTTCCCAAAACTTTTACTAGCAGAGAATCAATGCCATTCCCTTCCATTCCACTTGGACGAATTGTCTTATGTTTCTGCCTGTCCAATCCATTCATAGGGATTTTTTTAGTTTTTGTATAGGAATTTCCAATGAGCGCTTCAGAAGTTTGAATGGAAATAAAACAAAAAGTATTTAATTTTTTTTTTCGTTATTTTTAAGCATATTCTATGGCATTAGTGATGGAACACAATTTCACCCATATGACCACCACGAATTCACTTGACAAAATGTGTACGTTTAGTCCAATTTTTAATCACTCTTTCACATAATTGCGGTCCAATTTCATGAATTACACATTCGATGTTTATTTCCAATGCTTCTGTTGTTTGTGTTGTAGACCAATGATTTAACAATCCAATGGAGTTAGATCACATGATTTTGGTGGCCAATTGATGGGTCCATTTCCTGAAATAATGGATTCATTAAACTTTTTGTTCAATAAGTCTATTGAACTTCTTACAGATTACAAGCGTTGTCGAAGTATTAAACGTTTCATGATAATTTACCAAACTATACTGAGTTGAAATGTCAAAATGGACTAAATAAAATTCAAACATGGCTACTGCCAGCTGTCAAAGTTCTGACATTCTTATTGAAAAACCCTATACATATAGTGCTAAACAAAACTATTGGCACAGCACTATTACGGATCATAAAGTTTCTAAATATTCCAGTGTATTTAGAAAAAAAAAATGTAAATGCTTTTAAAGTAATATACTTTTATTGTTGTAGAATATAGTATACAAATAATGTTCAAAAAAAAAATTAATACTTCTTTAAAAAATAACTGAAAATAAGTTCTATATCTAATTTTCTGCTAAACAAAAAGATTGTTGTTTGTTGGACAAAAAAATGTCTAATATACTTATTGGAAAAAGCTATAGATAAGTAGCTTTAAACAAATTAGTCTAGATTTTATAATCCAATGCTCTGACGATGATCACAACATTGCCATTGAAATCCATACCAGTCCATTGTTAACAACAACAAAATGGACATTAAGTGATTATCGAACACTTTTCAGTATTTTGTGACATTGGGGGGATGATAATTCATTTGTATGGAATGGAATTTGGCATAGCTTAAAAAAAACTATTTAAAACATATTTAACTACCTTGTGATGTTTGGTACATGACAGTTTATTTGTGTACAAGCGAAAATGATATATGGAGTCATCCAAATGTGACGCCTAGATTTGTGTTTCATTAAAAATGAATATGTGTATAGTTTCTTTTGAATGAAACACAAATCCAGACGTCACATTTGGATGACTCTATACTTTAAAAAGTAAATAAATAAAATAAAGGGTAATTCTGTATTATTAACGTGTTTAGAATCACGTTTTATATTTCTTTCCTGTACCCATTTTTGAGATATGATATGTAAACATGTGATAATTTTCCTATCGAAAATTATACAAACTTATCATTTATTTTTAAAACGAAATTACTTATCGGGTTTTACCCAGTTATTTAATAATATCTTGGTTTATCGGTCACATCGGTAAATGTTTCCACATTCTATTTACTTTTAGAATATATATATATATATATATATATATATATATAAAAAAACACACACATAATCTAAATTATAAAAAATATAACTTGAACACATATTGTGCAAATTGAGATTATCAACAGGAAATGTTATCTGTACGATTTCCTGCACTTTTTGGTTCCATTCGATGTGCGGAACGAACACGCCTGGAAATTTATTTCACTTCACTGTGAAATGAATTTAGATGCAGTGTCGAGTACTCTTGTCGACGACACATCCGAATACCGTACCGGGCTCGAACTCGAACACTCGATCGGTGAAACGTCATTGTACGCCTGTCGGTTTTGTCGTCGTACTATTCGATGATTATTATTTAACAAATATCTTTTAAGTAACAAGTACTGCTCGTCGAACATGATAACGAACTGCATCGACAAGTGTTCAGTTATAATCTAACGTTGATAATTACAGAAGTATCTTATATAACTCAAAGAACTTGATAAAGGGATCTACAGAAGAGGTGTTGTGCGGAGTTCTGTGCACGATTTCTGTTCACATTTTTCATTTTTTATTTGTGGAAGTGCGATGTACTGATAGAAATAGATTATAGGTATTTATAATCTATACAGGTATGTATTTTAATGTCGAATTGAAAATAAATATTTTTTTTATTAGTACGTATAAAATAGTCTAATATATATATATATATATATATATATATATATATATATATATATTTATATATATATATATATATATATATATTAGGTTGGCAAGTATCTCCCTTCCGCTTTTTTTTTTTGTACATAGCTGCGAAATTCAAAAGACCAGAAGGCGGAATAGAGATATTTGCCAACCAAATATATATATATATATATATATAAATATATATATATATATATATATATATATATATATTTATTAGGTGTATCCATAAGTAATGTCGTTTTACAAAATTCCTTTTTTGTAAAATAAGAGTGATTTTAAAGTAAAATATTCTTCAAGTGCAATTTTGATACTAAAAAAACGACATTAATTATGGGTACACCTTATATATATATATATATATATATATATATATATATATATATATATACTCATCCAAATGTGACACCTAGATTTGTGTTTTATTAAAAAGAAATCGTACGCATGTTTCTTTTTAATAAAACACAGATCTAGGCGTCACATTTGGATGATCATTTATGAGTACATAGATAGATAGATAAATATGTTTATAATGCATTAAAAGGAAATGGTGTTAAATAGGCAATGTTAGGATTACAAAATATATTTTATTCTAACAAAAGAGATAACGTCGTGTGTACGTAATATGTTGAAAAGAGACAAGTAGCCACGAGTGAATGTTTAGCAACTCGAACGTCCGATTAGTGCTTTGTGAAAAACGACGAGAAACAAAACGGTCGTCCAAATGTGATGCCTAGATTTTTGTGTTTTATTGAAAAGAAACATGTGTATAGTTTATTTTAATAAAAAAACACAAATCTAGGCGTTACATTTGGATGACACTATATAAATCCATGTGTAATTTATATCATCAGCTCTTTCTATCCATTGCTGGTTGAAAGCCTTTTCCAAAACATTCTTCTTGCAGAGAATCAATGTCATTCTCTTCCATTTCATTTAGATGAATTTTCTTTTGTTTCTGTCTGTCCATTCCACGCATAGGAGGGGTTTTTTTTAGTCTTTGTGTAAGTACGGATTCCTAATCAATAATTTTTCTTACTAATAGGTGATATTTTGCTAGATGACCAGCTTAATTCCATTTCAAACTCCTTACTTTTACTATAATACTCCTGATTTTTTTCTATTCCATTCGGTTCTCTTTCTATCTCCACGTGTTATTCCTAATATTCAACATTCCATGCTTGTTTGGAACCGCTAAATTGTTCTAGCATTTAAGGGGGTATTCTAGTCTAGACGCACGAATTTTAGGTGTTTTTTCGGGCGCTATAAAAAAAACAAATATTTTTACTATCCATTTTTATCAGTTATTTATTGACATTTTAAGAGTATAAAAAAGTATTATTAAAAACAAAAAAATGAAAATTGAAAATGGTACATGCTGGCAAAGTGGGAACTCGAAAAAAAATGTGTCTCCTGGTTGACGTAATTCCAACCCTTCTGATGATATGAAACAAAAATGTTTTTGAAATCATTGAAAAAGAAGGTTATAGTAATATCCCCGCCTAGGGAAATTTAAAAAAAAAATTTCGCAAAATGGCGGCAGTGTGAAAAAAACAGTCTTTTTTGCCCTATTTTTTTCAACTGTCGGAATTTTTTAAAAATAGTAAAAAACAACATTTTCAAAAAATCCTAAGCGAGGACAATCACTGTTATATTGAGAAGCTCTGTACCAAATTTCAAGTAAATCGGTCCATTAGAACTCGAGATATCACGTCAACTGTGTCGAAAAAAGTAGTTTGGAGAAAAATGCGTTTAAAGTTGATTCGTTCCGACCAGACCGGATTGGTTGGCGCGTCACAAAAATAGCTGTAACTCAGAAAATAATTGGAATTTCGAAAAATCCTCTCAAGGACATATTCTTAAAGGTCTACACTTTGAAAATATGCAAAAAAATCAATTTTTTTTCGAAATTCTAGACTAGAATACCCCCTCAACACTCAATTTCATTGTCATAAGTAAGAACAAGCAGGATGCATCGATCGGGAGCTTTTTTCTCTTCGAACATAGAGAGAATTTCTTTCAGATTCCATAAATGTTTAATGAGTTATCCTAGATACACACAGTTTTCAGTTTCTTGTATTTCTACTCCTTTTAATTCGATTTTACAAGTCTGGTGGCGAGGTTTCTAATTTTGGAACAAATCTTTATTTTGATACTTTTTATTTCCCTTAATTTGATATTTTAAGACGTTAATCGATGAAGACAGTTCATTGAATAATCTGGAATGAATTGCATTCGATGCACGAGTAATGGAAGATGATTTTCCCGACTTTTTTTTATAATTTTCCAATTTATTTTCGAGCGCGAGTGTCATATTATATGTCTTAGAAAGAATACGGAACTGTACTTTGTGATATTTTGCAGGTGCGCGATCTCGAAGGCAGTTTGGACGAGGAACGCGATCGTTCGGCCCGTCTCGAATCCGAGTGTCAGGAGTTCGAGTGCGCCGCCTGTCACAGTCTGCAAGATGAACTGCGCACGAAGTCCGATAGCATCGCGACGCTGACGAAGATCGTCGACGAGAAACAGACGACGATCGAGCAACAGTCGAACATTTGCGCCGAGATGGAGTCGTTGCTCAAGATGCAGATCGATCGGTGCGAGCAGATGAAACAGTCGACGCGCGACAAAGACGACACGATCGTCGCGCTACGACGCGAGATCGACGAGATGCGGGCGTCGGGCGACGCGCGCGCCGCCGATCTCGACGGCCGGGTGCGCGACCGCGACGCGAAGATCGCGCATCTCGAGGAAGAGAAACGGACCGCGTGTAAGGCGATCCAGAGTTTTATGGTGCGGTCGAAGGCGCTCGGCAAACAGGTGAAGGATCTGAAAACGGAGCTGAAGAACAAGGAGAAGGAGATGGCGGCGTTGCTCGAGAGTAAAGGAGGTGGTGATACGACGGCGAAGAGTCGCACGTCGGTCGGGTCGCCGAACAAGTCGGCGACGAGGACGTCCGTGACGTCCACGTCGGCAGCGTCGACGTTTTCCGCTGATAAAGAGGTAGGCAAACGGCCTTCGGTCGTCAGACCGTTAAATAAGACCTATAAGAAAAATTAGAATCCGTATCGAACGCTTTTTGTTCTCGTTGCGACGCTTTGATTTTATTCGTATGTCGTTTGTTTGTTTATTTATTCGCTTCGTTTGTTTATTTATTCGCTTCGTTTGTTTTTTTGTACAATGTAACATTTTATTAAACCCCGTTGTATGAAATGTGCGCGCGTGCTTTCTCTAACAGTCATAATTTATTTCGTAAGAAAAACCTTTAATCATATTCATCCTCGATGCGTTTTATGCAAGCAGACCGACATACTGACATTTCGTACACACGGCACTGCTTTTTAATTGTCTTAGATTATTTTGTTATAAAACTGCTGATGTATTATTGTAATGTTTGTTAAATGATATGAATAATTAAAATATATTAAACATTCTGAAAAAGAGATTTCTATCATAATACTGAAAAAAAATCAAAATGAAACTCATCAACAGGTCGTTTGATTGATTTTCACCCGAATCTCTTGTGCAGTTAGGAGTTTGTTTAAGGGGGTATTCTAGTCTAGACGCACGAATTTTAGGTGTTTTTTCGGGCGCTATAAAAACAAATCAACAAATATTTTTACTATCCATTTTTTATCAGTTATTTATTGACATTTTAAGAGTATAAAAAAGTATTATTAAAAACAAAAAATTGAAAATTGAAAAAGATACAGGCTGGCAAAGTGGGGGCTCGAAAAAAAAGGTGTCTTCTGGTTGACGTGGTTCCAACTCTTCCGGTCAACTGAAACAAATTTTTTTTGGAAATTATTGAAAAAGAAGGTTGTAGTAATATCCCCGCATAGGGAAATTTAAAAAATTTTTTTTCGCAAAATGGCGTCAGTGCGAGAAAACAATCATTTTTTGCCCTTTTTTTCAACTTTCGGAATTTTTTAAAAATAGTAAAAAACAAAATTTTCAAAAAATACTAGGCGGAGGCAATCGCTGTTATATTGAGAAGCTCTGTACCAAATTTCAAGTAAATCGGTCCATTAGAACTTGACATATCACGGCAACCGTGTCGACAAAAGTAGTTTCGAGAAAAACGCGTTTAAAGTTGATTCGTGCAGCAGAATCAATGCCGCAGAATATGCTTAACTCGTTTGCTACCAGCGTCACATATATGTGACGACCCGATTTTCTTACCTCGGCCCAACGTCACAAATGTGTGACGGATGTTCATTATCAGTTTATGATAACTGTTTGTACCAAATCGTGCCGCAAACAGACGAATTATGTTAAAAACAATAAAATAAATACAGGATGTTATTGATCTGCCGATAATTACATTTTTTTTACAAGATCCAGGCGTCACGAATATTTATATATTTATATATATATATATATAAATATATATATATATATATATATACGAATATGTTCGAATGAATTAAAAAATATTGGCAAACGTTAATAAATTCGGGTTATGTTTTTAAAACTATGTGTATAAACTTGTTCAATTTTATTATGTAAAAATAACTAAATAATATATATATATATATATATACGAATATGTACAAATAACAGTAAATTAAATCCACGTGGTGTTTATGTTTAAAATTATCAATGTAAAAATAACACGAAAGGTAAATTTGGCGTATTTAAAAATTTATCAAACAACACGAAAGGTAATTGGCGTGTATGCCAATATTCAGTGTATAGTGCGAAATTGAGGTTATTGGCACGTATTCCAATATACAGTATATAGCGTTTTTATTTTTATAACATTATGTATATACATTTAATTTTAAATGGACTTATACCACTTTCATTAATAACAAATTGAGCCGTTTGTTTTTGATAGTGCAATAACTCCATTCATTTATATATTGAGATATAATATTTAAAGGTTTGCGTTTGAATTACGAAAAATCGACTTTGGAATATTTTTAGTTGTATTATATAAAAAATTATAAATAAACAATTATTGTTTATTTATAAATTTTCCAAAAAAAATTTCCAAAAATTTTTTTATATTAATAATTTTCAAATATCTCAATGTATGAATAAATGGACTTATACCACTTTCTAATATATTTTTACGATAAAACTACAGAAAATTTCTTTTGATTAATTTATGAATATATTGTACACCTTTGACTGTGTTGTTACAAATATAAAAAGAGTACATCTATGTCTACCTAAAACTGTCATTAACTCATTTTTTTCTAAAAATGGAGTTATTCTACTTTAAAAAAAACGGTTAATGTATGCCTGCGAAATCTGTAAAACAACTACAGAACTACCAATTGGGCTATGTATAGACAAATATTTCAAAACATATCTGTCGATTTGTAAAATTGCTAATTTCACCCATTTAGAACGTTATAAATACATTGCACAAAAATTAATGACAATCTGGTATCATATTTGAATATTAAAACGTCTGGGCTGTGGTGGCGGTTTTTCTCCTGAAGCTCTGGTAGTGAACGGGTTAATTATAATAATTTTAATAATAATAATAAATAAATACTTTTTATTTTATTTCCAATTAAACCTCTGACGCGCTTATTGGAAAACCCTATACTTACTGAAAAAAATTAAAATCCAAAAATCGAACTTTTCTGTTTTCTGATCGAGTATTGACACCCTAAATAGAAAACCATTTCATAATTGTTTGTTCACCTCCTATTATTGTATTCTTTTCTTGTTATGTATTCCATCTATTTTATTTGTTCGGTTATATTAGTTACTCTTGTATTATATTGGGAGTACAAATTAATTCGGTCCGTTTTCAAAAGTGGCTCTAAAAACATTAAATTTTTTAAATAGTAACAGCTGATTGCCGTGGTTTTAGACAGATTGGACATCTGGCGATAACATCCAGTTTGTATTGTTTTGAGTTTCATACAAAATGTTCTTTGTTACGCTGTTGAAAATGTCAGATTTTTTGATAACTAAACAGCATTTGCGGGAAGTTTTAATTTTTTGTTTTAATTGGAAAAAAAGTGCAGCTGAAACTCATCGTATGCTTGTGGAAGTTTACGGTGACAATGCTCCAACTGACAAGTCATGTAGAGAATGGTTTCGGCGTTTCAAAAGAGGTGATTTCAGCGTTGAAAATAGATCTCGCTCGGGACAGCCAAAAAAATACGTAGACGATGAATTACAGGCATTACTCGATGAAGATCCGAGTCAAACGCAAGACGAGTTTGCACTTACGTTGGGGGTGACCCAACAAGCAGTGTCTGTACGTTTAAAACCTATGGGCCTGATTCAAAAACAAGGCAATCGGGTTCCTTATGAATTGAAACCAATAGATCTGGAAAGGCGATTATTTTCTTGTGAGCAGCTGCTTCAAAGGCAAAAAGAAAGGGTTTTTTACACCGGGTAGTGACTGGTGATGAAAAGTGGATCTTCTACGACAACCCCAAGAAAAAAAATACTACGTTTTGCCCGGTCAATCGTTGCCATCGACCTCAACATCAACACCAAAGCCGAACATTCGTGGTTCGAAAGTTATGCTGTGTATCTGGTGGGACCGAGGGGGCGTTGTGTACTACGAGCTGTTAAAACCTGGTGATTCCATTACAGGTGATCGGTACAGACTGCAATTACTTCGTTTGAACCGTGCATTACGAGAAAAACGGCCGGAATATAAGGACAGACATGATAACGTTATTTTTTTGCATGACAACGCTCGGCCTCATGTCGCAAAAGTTGTCAAAAAATATTTAGAAACGATCAAATGGGATATTTTACCGCACCCGCCGTATTCTCCGGACATTGCTCCTTCTGACTACTGGCTGTTTCGACGGATGCAACACGATTTGGCAGGTCACTGCTTCACTTATTTCGAAGAAATCGAAAATTGACTTCAAAATTGGATCGCCTCAAAAGACGAGAAGTTTTTCCGAGACGGGATTCGGAAATTGCCTGAGAGGTGGGGAAAAGTTGTAAGCAGTGATGGACAATATTTTGATTAATTTGTTAATTCATTATCTTTTGAAATAAATGCATTTTTTGAGCTAAAAAAACGGACCGAATTAATTTGTACTCCCAATATATTTATATAAAGTTTTCCAAAGAGAATGTCAGAACTTTGACAGCTGGTGGCAGCCATGTTTGAATTTTTTTAAGCTCATTTTGACATTTCAACTCAGTACAGTTTGGTAAATTATCATGGAACGTTTAACACGTCGAGGACGGCGCAGTTTTTTCTATGCCGCTTCATCGGGCGGCAGTAAAAATCGTACTTTGCTTTATCTGGCGGCGCCTTGCACAAAATGTTGTTTAGCAAAACTTCATACTCGAAAGTGCAGTTTCCTTTTACTATGCTATATCTTTCCTTTTACTATAGCTGATGTGAGCCACCGGTGGTACACGCCGTCCTTAACGTGTTCATATTTCAACAACACTTAGAAACTGTAAAAACTTCAAAAAAGAAAGAGCGCACAGCAAAAATCATATCTTGTAAATTGTTGACAAAAAGAGTCGTCCACTGGTTGCACGAGAAACTGCCCTCCCTATATACTGTCATTGAATCCGTGCTCTTTTTTCGTCCAAATCGGTGTCACCAGCATGTCTTGACAGATGAATCCGGCCCGATGACGCACGTGCAAGACGCGCATTCTTCTCTGAACATCCATTCTATTTCCTGGATCCGATTCGTACTGTTCTGTACTGTACAGATAGATACATACATACAGCTGCATTACGAAAACTCCGACCGTAAATCGTATGAATCATGGCCGTGCGACAGGACCGCGCTTAGTCACAACGCGCGTGCACAGGTTTCGGACAAAAAACAACGACCGATCGTCCGTCCTCCGTTCGTTTGTGTCTTGCTTTTTTGTCGTCGCAGGAGCGTAGAGTCTCCTGGCAAACGTGCCAAGTGTCGCTGACGAACGCCGGTTGAATTTTAATGGACGGGTGTCATTGTTTTGCTCCTTTTCGAAATTGGAAAAGAGCGCCGCCGAAAAAATAACATCGACGGCCGTGAACTATTCGTGTCGTAATTAAAAATCTCTTTGCTGAGATTTTTTTGCCCCTTTTTCCCGTCTTGTTTTTCCTATTGTCGTGTACTTAAATACCGCGCTTGTTAGTTCTCTGTACAAATTTGTGCGGTTTCGTGTTTGATCTATGTGCATGCATGAAATAAAAAAAACGTTTTAAGAAATATTTATCCGTGTAGAGATACGTGATTTATTTTTGCACGAATGAATCAGATACTCGTACATTACTTTTATAAAAAAATCTAATAATCTTTCATACGAGTGAACTATCACCCCAACACTATAAGATATTGAACAAGTGTTTAGTAATTACGAGGGTTGTATGATAAGTACCTGGCCTTGACAAGAAAAAAACATTTTTATGTGTAAAATTTATTTTATTTTTCAACGTAATCACCTTTCAGTTCGATACACTCAATGAGGCGATTTCCACTATGTAGTATGTACACAGTATTCACGCCCATTACCGCACGTCGCAATATCAAAAATTCCCCACCAAAAAAATTAGTTTTCGGGTAAGAGCGTTGAGACGAGTGGTAACGGGGCCGTGAATACTTACGGGGCTACTTACGCTAGTCAACGTTTATACAGATGATCAACCCTCTTTCCTGAAAACTAATTACCTTTTGGAAGGAATTTTCGTGTTGACATCGCCACTATCGTTGCGCATAAA
Source organism: Neoneuromus ignobilis (assembly GCA_029203775.1). Taxonomy (NCBI): domain Eukaryota; kingdom Metazoa; phylum Arthropoda; class Insecta; order Megaloptera; family Corydalidae; genus Neoneuromus; species Neoneuromus ignobilis. The sequence goes on along the minus strand of CP092087.1, from coordinate 71,000,445 downwards.
AATTAGCGTGGCAAAACATACATTACAAATAATCATTTTTATTTAATATTTGAATTATTTTTATTTAATATTTTAATCATTTCATTTTCAAATTTTGTTCTATTGTATTTGCTGTAAAATAAAGTTTAAGTAAAATTAATTTTTATTGTTCGTTGTTTTTACTTTTAAAATAAAATTTAATTATAGAAATTATGTTTTATTATTTTAAAAAAATATTAAGTGAACATGAATCTTGGCTCTTATTTGTGGTGTTGGATTAAAATTCATTTGTATTAAATCTAAACATTTATTTTTCTATGAAACAAATACATTTTTTTAAAAATAAGGGCAAAATTAGATTTTTCCTTTTGTAATTTAGTTGTGACTGCTTCTCCAAATCTTGACTTTTGTCTGTTGCTGTAATTTCTGTCCATACAGAATCACTGATTTTTTGAGATAATTTACTTTAACTGCATCCGGAAAATAACTTTATATTTTAAACTGATCATGTTTTTTCACACACATTTATTTTAGAGTAGAAATGATTTTGATAATTTGGAACTGAAATTCATTTCTGCATAACTTTCTCCTGTTATGATAAAGTAACAGAGAACTGATCTAATTGCATTTCTCCTGTTTTTTTTTTTTTTTAAATATCAGCTTTAATTACTGGAACAAGGAGCAAAATCATTAATGTTTTTTATTATTAATAATTTTAACAATTATTATTAAACCTTATTTATAAGTTCCAAAAATATCCATGTTTGTATAATCCAGTAGATCTAACCTTTCATTCGAGATTAAATAAAATTATTTTCACCATAAAACTTATTCTATTACCTTACAGATCGAAAACGATTTTAAATAAGTTTTACCCTGGTAATCGTATTTTGTATCAAAATTAACTATGTATGATAAAAATAAAAATCGAACGAACAAACTCTGAATTATCGCCTGCTATAATAAAATATAAACATGCGATATTCATAACATTAAATAATGCTGATGCATCAACAATGCAACTAGTATTAGTGTAAATACCCCTATTATTAGGGGAAATTTGTTTAAGCGGGGGAACTTTCTTATAGCAGGTCTGAGACGAGCGGTAATAGGCGTGAATACTGTGTACATACTACATAGTGGAAATCGCCTCATTCCAACGTTTTTCTATCTTTTGTATCCCCGAATACGATTGCTCCAACCCTTCAAAATAAGTGTTCGTTTCAGCAATGATCTCATCGTTAAAGCCGTTTTTTCAGATTTGGAAATAGGAAATAATCGCTGGGTGCTAAATCTGCTGGCGAATATGGTGTACGAGGTTGTTTGATAAGTCCGTGTAAAAATAAAAACTGCTTCATTTTTTTGAATAAATCGTTTTTATTTTTCAACATAGTCTCCTTTTAGGCTTATACACTTCATCCAACGCTGCTCTAGTTTGTTGATCCCTTCCGAATAATAGGATTTGTCCAAGTCTGTAAAATAGTCATTCGTTCCTGCAATCACCTCCTCGTTCGAATAAAATCTTTTTCCCGCGAGCCATTTCTTCATATTAGGGAACAAATAATAGTCCGATGGAGCCAAGTCTGGAGAATAGGGGGGATGTGAAACGATTTAGAACCCTATTTCCATTAGTTTTGCGGCCACAACTGCTGAGGTGTGAGCTGGTGCGTTGTCGTGATGAAAGAGGACTTTTTTGTGGGCTAATCGGGGACGTTTTTCTTGCAACTCGGTTTTCAAACGATCCAATAATAATGAATAATATGCACCTGTAATGGTTTTACCCTTTTCCAAATAGTCGATAAAGATTATTCCTTGCGAATCCCAAAAGACAGTCGCCATAACCTTCCCGGCCGAAGGAATTGTCTTCGCCTTTTTCGGAGCAGATTCCCCCTTGATAACCCATTGTTTAGACTGCTCTTCGGTCTCAGGAGTGTAGTGATGTATCCATGTTTCATCTACAGTGATGAAACGACGCTTAAAGTCCTGCGGATTTCGCTGAAACAGCTGCAAACCGTTCTTGCAACACTTCACACGACCTCGTTTTTGGACGATCGTGAGCAATCGCGGCACCCACCTGGCGGATAGCTTTTTCATGTCCAAATGTCGGTGCAAAATATTATGTACCCGTTCACACGAGATGCCTACAGCACTAGTAATCTCACGCACTTTCACTCTTCTGTCATCCATCACCGTATCATGGATTTTATCAATGATTTCTGGAGTGGTGACCTCGACAGGGCGTCCAGAACGTTCAGCGTCTCTTGTGCTCATATGGCCACTCCGAAAGTTTTGAAACCACTTATAAACCGCACTAATCGAAGGTGCAGAGTCACCATAATGTTTATCGAGCTTCTGTTTAGTCTCCTGAGGCGTTTTGCCTTTAATGAAGTAGTGTTTAATTAACACGCGAAATTCTTTTTCGTCCATTATTTGACAATCATTCGATTTCCTTGATTCCAACGATTGTCAAACACAAAGGAATAGACCGATATGGCTGAAACTTGATGTGTGTTCTTCCAAGAGGTGCTACTAATTAAAAATAACCTCGACATGCACCAGTGGTGCCATCTTTCGGAATTTACACGGACTTATCAAACGACCTCGTATGCGGAAACAATTCGTATCCTAACTAATGGAATTTTGCCATGGCACACGTGCATTGTCTTGATGGAAGAGGATTTTTTCTTCGCCAAATACGAACGTTTTTCTTTTACAGCACGGTTGAAACGATGGTCCAATAAACTGATATAATACTCTCCGTTAATCGTTTTGCCCTTTTCAAGGTAATCGACGTGAATTATGCCGCGTGCATCCCAAAACACTGTAACCATTACTTTGTTCGGCGATAAAGTCGCCTCAGCAGTCTTCTTTCGCCTCGGAAAACACACTGTTTGGACTGTTCTTTGGTCTCTGGTGTGCTGTGATGAATCCATGTTTCGTCAACAGTTATGAACCGACGCCAACAATCATTCCGATTGCGTTTTAACATCGCCAAACATTCTTTCGAAGTTGACACACACGCGTGTGTTTATTGTCAATTGTGAGCAATCGCGGCACCCATCTTGCGGAAATCCTTTTCATACCCGAATGAGTTGTTAAAATATTCTGCGCCCGTTCGATTGAGATGCCCACAGTCTCGGCAATCTCACGTACTTGCACTCTCCGATCGTTTATCACGATTTCGTGGATTTTTTCAATCATTTCTGAAGTGGTAATCTCGTTCGGACGACCTTGGACGATCTTCATCAAAAATGCTTGTACGGCCACGTCTGATTCAGCTGTCCAATATTTTATGGTCGATAACGAAGGTGCAGAGTCCCCATAAACTTCGCCGAGCTCCGTTTTAATCTCATCATTTGTTTTCGTTTTCAAAAACAAATATTTGATCACTACTCGATATTGAATTTTTTCCATTGTTGTAAAATCACAAAAGTTGTTCTATTTAAATGGCTCTGGCATTCACAAACTAAACCACGCAGCGACTTGACAGTTTGACAGTATTGTTGTGAAAGGTCGTATTTATGAAAAATATCACTTTTTAAATACTAGCAGCGCCATCTCTGGCCTAGGCCAGGCACTTATCATACGGTCCTCGCATATAAACATTTCATTTATTTATATTAGGTTGTCAAATATCTCCCTTCCGCCTTTTTGTCTTTTGAATTTCGCGGCTATGTACAAAGCGTTACAGAGCTCGTATCGGGCAACACTATACATCATTTGAAAGGTCTTTACATAACCTACAAAACGACGCTATGCATGATTAGTTTGGATACTGCGTTCAAAAGTTATAGACGTGTAAACATGGAGTTCACTAACGCCGAAGTTCGCGCTATTTTGAAGTTTTCCTTCGTTAAAGGCAAATCCGCTAGAGAAACGTTCCGTGAGATTAATAGTGTTTTGGGGGATGGTACTCTATCACTTCGAACCGCGGAGGAATGGTTTCGACGATTCAGAGCCGGTGAAAACGACACCATGGATAAGCCAGCCGGCGGAAGACCTGTGACGACGAATACCGATCAAATCATGGAAATCATCGAGTTAGACCGGCATGTGACATCTCGTGACATCGCCCAGGAGATGGCAGTTAGTCACCAAACCATTTTAAACCATCTGCAGAAGGCTGGATACAAAAAAAGCTTGATGTTTGGGTGCCGCATGATTTGACGCAAAAAAACCTTCTGGACCGAATCAACGTCTGCGATATGCTGCTGAAACGGAACGAACTCGACCCATTTTTGAAGCGGACGGTGACTGGCGACGAAAAATGGATCACATACGACAATATTAAGCGAAAACGGTCGTGGTCGAAGGCCGGTGAATCGTCCCGAACAGTGGCCAAGCCGGGATTGACGGCCAGGAAGGTTTTGCTGTGCGTTCGGTGGGATTGCAAAGGAATCATCCACTATGAGCTGCTCCCATATGGCCAGACGCTTAATTCTACCATCTACTGCGAACAACTGGACCGCTCGAAGCAGGCGATCGACCAGAAGCGTCCAGAATTGGCCAAGAGGAAGGGTGTAGTGTTCCACCAGGACAACGCCAGGCCACACACATCTTTGGTGACTCGTCAGAAGCTACGGGAGCTCGGATGGGAGGTTTTATCGCATCCACCATATAGCCCGGACATAGCGCCAAGTGATTACCACCTGTTCCTGTCCATGGCGAACGCCCTTGGTGGTGTAAAGTTGGCCTCAAAAGAGGCTTGTGAAAAGTGGCTGTCCGAGTTCTTCGCAAATAAGGAGGGAGGGTTCTACAAGAGGGGTATTATGAAGTTGCCGTCTAGATGGAACCAGATTATCGAACAAAACGGCGCATATTTGAACTAAATCCGATCACTGTAACACTTTTTATAAAGCATTGAATAAAGAGCAAAAAAGCGGAAGGGAGATACTTGACAACATAATATATTGACCATTTTGATCCAATATATTTTGCCATCTTTCTGATAGTAGCGCGATTGCACGCTCGTAAAACTTCTAATTTTGCTTGGAAAAAACTGAACCAAGTGATTTTTGACATTCTGATTGCAACTAAATGTTTTGGTGTCTAAAGTGTTTTGAGAGACCGGAACAAGTGATAATCGGAGAGTGACAATTCTGGCAAATATGGTGGGTGGAGAAGCACATCCCGTCCAAACTATAACAGCTTCTTGCGAGTCATCAAACTTGTGTGAGATCTGGTATTACCATTGCGAAACACGATCATTTTTGTGTTAATTAATTCTGGTATTTTCTGTTTGATGGAATCACTCAGTTTGTCCAATTGTTGGCTCTACACTTTCGAATTGATTGTGGAATTGGCTGGTAGAAGCTCAAAAAAAAAAAAAACAATTCCCTTGAAATGCCACCAAACAAGGTACTTATCATACAGCCCTCGTATATTGGGTTGGAAAATAAATAATTGCGAGTTTTTTAAGTAAAGGACGATTTTTTCATGGAATGAAATAATTTCATCCAATATTTGATCGACCATTTTGTTCCATTATCTTTTTTATCTTTCAAGCATTTTTATAATTCCTTGTTCAAAAAATTTTTGACTTGACGAAAAATTGATCCTAGTACGATTTGATAGCCTGATCTGAAGTGTAGTTGTTGATATTTTGAAAAAAAAAATTGAAGACTAGTGCCCAAAAACTAGGCATACTAGACAATTTTGAATTTTATCAAAACAATGATCCAAAACACAAGACGTACAAAATACGAAATTGGCTCCTATAAAATTGCTCAAAAGTGCGTGAAATTCCTCTATAATTGCCAGATTTAAATGTAATTGAGAATTTGTGAAACTATTTGGAAATTGCAATAAGAAAACCTAACATTTCTAAGAAAAATGATTAAAAAAAAAACGTTTTACTATACAGGATTGGGAGAAAATTGAGCCTGTTTATTGTGAAAAATTAGTACAGTCCATTCTCGATAGATTAAAAGCAGTTAAGGAGTCATGCTCAGTTGGAAGGTCGAAAAATACTTTTGTAGAGGGGCTTTGAAACTTTAAACCCATTTTTCTAAAAATCGAATTTTCAAAACTGGTGACCAAAATATCTTGAAAACGACTACATCGATTTATTTCAAAATTTTCAGGGCTTCTTATAGATGCAAAAATTGTCCTTGAAAGAAGAATTATCTTCTGTTGACTAAAAACAAGCGATTTTTCGTCGAAGAATTTCAGTCATTTTGTTCCAAATGAAAATTTCGAAAAACTAAAGATTAAGATCTTTTTAACCCATCCTCATTTTTTCAGTATTATAATATTTTTTTTTTCAAAACAGTTTCAGATATTGGAAATGATCTTAATTACAGTTTTTCAATCTTCCTTTTTGGTCCTATTGTATCTAGGATCAAGATCCTTTAACCAAAATGAATTTTTTACAGCGTTATAAAATCTGTTTTTATTTGTAAGGCAGTTTTAGACGTTGGGGATGATCTTCAGCACAGTTCTTCAGTCTTCTTTTTGCTTCTATTGTGGTTTGGACCAAGATCCCTTTAACCCATCGTCATTTTTTCAACATTATAAAATCTTTTTTTGTTTTAAGACAGTTTTAGATACTGAAGATGATCTTAATTACAATTTTTACTCCTATTGGGCCTATTCACACTAGTCAACATTCATACAGTATTCACGCCCCATTACCGCTCGTCTCACACGCTCTTACCCGAAAACTAATTTTTTAGGCGGGGGATTTTGGCGATAAGAGGGTGTGAGACGAGCGGTAATGGGGCGTGAATACTGTATGAATGTTGACTAGTGTGAATAGGCCCATTGTATCTGGAACCAAGATCTATCAATTAATCCATCTTCATTTTTTGCAACGTTATAAAATCTTTTTTGTTTTTAAGACCATTTTAGATGTTGGATCTGATCTTGGTTACAATTTGTCAATCTTCTTTTTATTTCTGTTATATAGAGGACTGAGATTTTTTAGTCGATCTTCATTTTTCAACTTGATAAAGATTTTTCAACATAGTTCTAGATGTTGGAACTGATCTTTAGTGCAGTTCTTAAATCTTCTTTTTGCGTCTATTGAATATAGGCCCAAAATCCCTTTAACCAATCGTCATTTTTTGCAACTTTACAAAATCTTTTTGTTTTCAAAACAGTTTTAGATGTTGAAACTGATCTTTGTTATAATTCCCCGATCTTTGTTTTACTTCGGTCATATCTAGGACCAAAATCATTTTAACCCATCTTCATTTCTTCGTTTCGAATTTTCTTATAATATCGTCTTTGCAATGAGTACATTGGGAGTATTCACACTAGTCAACGTTCATACAGTATTCACGCCCATTAGCACTCGTCTCGCACCCTCTTATCAGTAAATTCCCCCACCTAAAAAAAAAATAGTTTTCGGGTAAGAGCGTGTGAGACGAGTGGTAATGGGCCGTGAATACTGTATGCATGTTGACTAGTGTGAATACACCCAATATGACCAAGAGACATTTTAAACAAATTACATACACGGTCTTCTATGACCAACAAATGATTGTTTAAACACGGCCTTCTATGACCAACGAATGGTCATTAAACACTTTTATGAAATATTGGTGTGCTGTGGCGAACGATTCATCTGTTTACAAAGCTCGTTTCGATCGTCAACGAGTCGTTCGTTCTGTTCTGTTTTGTTTTTCGTGCACGGTTTCTTGCGTGTACAAATTCGAATATGTTAATACGGAGGATTTGTCGGAATCACGACCGCGGACGCTATCTCTCGGCCGTCGAAAATCCGTTCGTCGGCCGATCGCCAGATGGCCCTACCAGATTACCGTCGCGTTCGAACGTCGACGAATCGTAAATATAGGCCACGCGTGTACGGATTTAGCGCGACCGATCGTTCCGTACGATCTCCACTTCGTTTTCTATTCGACGGCCACGTCGGTCGGTCGGTCGGTGAAATGACCGCGTCGGTGCGTTCGAGCGCCGCGACGCTCGCGTCTCGTCCACAGTCTATTAATAGCCATACCGTGCCGCGCCGTCAGTACGCGACGACAACGGGCGCCGGAACGTGCGTTGGAATCTCGTCGGGATAAGATGGCGTTCGGACGATTGTCCGCGACGACGACGACGACGTCCATCGTCTGAAAACATCGGCACGATGTTCTCTTGTCTGTGTTCGGCCGACAAAAGCGAGGTACGGGTCAAGCGTGCTGCGTACTTTTAATTGTTAGAATTTTTGTTTCGGGCGTTTTGTTTATGAAACAAAAATAATCGAGTGTGCTTTTATATGGTTTCTGTGTCGTCGTCGGTACCTGCGATCGAACGTAAATGTTCTTATATCAACGTGGGCCGTTACGGTTCATTGTACTCGTGTCTCGTTGTACACACACGAGTAGTTCTTCTCACTGAAACAAAAATCCAAATCTGTGATTATGTTCCGTTTTAACATTAAAATAAAACATCTGTTGTGCGACAATTGAACAGAAGACGGTGCAGTATGGTTTGTTTACGTTATAGCGTTTGTTTATTGTGCAGAGACAGTTGAAAAAGTGTCCGACAAAAAATATATATACATTGACTCACAGTAAAAATGTTGCAGTTGCTCAAAAAAAATCCATTTTCAAAATTAAAGCTTAAGAAAATTTCTGTTACACGCAAAATATTACAATTTTTTTTCGTGCAAACTTATGGTTTATTTTCATATACGAGAGGTATTCAAAAAGATCCCGGAAAATGGTTATTATTCGTAAACGGAATATGTATCATATTTACAATTAGTTGATGCGAACGTAAACCTCTTTCGACTTGTGTTATAAGGTATTCGCGACAATGCTGCACGATACTTACGCGTGATGTTAGTCAATTTGAAATTACCCTTACATGGATTCGACATTGTATGGAAAAATATTTTAACTTAAAGAGGTATTCTAGTCTAGATGCACGAATTTTAGGTGTTTTTACGAGTGCTATAAAAAAAACAAATATTTTTACTATCCATTTTTTAACAGTTATTTATTGATATTTTAAGAGTATAAAAAAGTATTATTAAAAACAAAAAATTCAAAATTGGAAAAAATACAGGCTGGTAAAGTGGAGGCTCGAAAAAAAAGGTGTCTCCTGGTTGACGTGGTTCCAACCTTTCCGGTCATCTGAAACAAATTTTTTTTTGAAATTATTGAAAAAGAAGGTTGTAGTAGTATTCCCGCCTAGGGTAATTTAAAAAAAAAATTCGCAAAATGGCGGAAGTGTGAAAAACAGTAATTTTTTGCCCTATTTTTTCAACTTTCGGAATTTTTTAAAAATAGTAAAAAACAAAATTTTCCAAAAATCCTAGGCAGGGGCAATTACTGTTATATTGAGAAGCTCTGTACCAAATTTCAAGTAAATCGGTCCATTAGAACTTGAGATATCACGTCAACCGTGTCGAAAAAAGTAGTTTCGAGAAAAATGCGTTTTGGAGTCAAGTTTAGACTGGATTGGTTGGCGCGTCACAAAAATAGCTATAACTACGAAAATAATTCGAATTTCGAAAAAATCCTCGTAAGGACATATTCTTAAAGGTCTAAACTTTGAAAATATGCAAAAAAAAACGATTTTTTTCGAAATTCTAGACTAGAATACCTCCTTAAATGGAATGTGTGTTGAAAAATAAAGCGGTTAATTCAATTTGCTATGTTTTTATATACATTTTTCGGGCACTTCTTGAACGCTTCTCATATATTAAGATAAACTAAAAGCTTGTAAGAAAAAAACAATGCATGGAGTTAGCATAAAAAAATGTTTATGATGATTTTTTTATGAACGAAAATATTTTAAGTGACTGCCTCATTTTCACCGTGAATCACTGTGTGTGTATTTATTTGTATTTGTTTTCGTCGGTACCACTCATCAACTGTTCCTTAACTCATTGGCCGTGCAATAAAAAAAACAAATGAAAACTTTTCGAATTGTTTAAATACGAGTTGACTTGCGAGTATTTTTTGTTTTTATCAACGATTGAAAGATCAAGTCGTTGCAGTTCGTGTTTGGCGAAACAAATGATTTGTTTGAAATTTACTGCAAAATATAAATTATAAAATATTTTGTACGATGATTGGGAGGGGGTGGGTTCAAAATGAAACTGAAGAAGCTAGTAAATGGATGCCTTAACCCTTTAGTTTCATTTGGGCTGTTCTTGAAAAAAATTGACATGCAAGAATTTTTCAATAGTCTAGTTTAAAAACTCGCGAAGAAAATATTTAGCGCGGATTTTTTTCTCTTTTTTAAATTCCTGTACTAAAAAAGGAATTCTACCAAATTTTAAATTACATTTTTTTTTTTGAAACAAAAATTAGATCAATCTATCTGAATATTCAGTTCGTTACGAGAGGATTATATAGGGTCATCCAAATGTGACGCCTAGATTTGTGTTTTATTAAAAAAAAACTATACACGTTTCCTTATACACCACCCTATACACATGTTTCTTTTCAATAAAACACAAATTTAGGCGACACATTTGGATGATCTTATATATGTATATATATATATATATATATATATATATATATATATATATATATATATATAGGGTGGTCTAATTCAAGGATTTAGACATATACATTTACTTGCTTTATATTTCAGTCTCATTTTGTCCGCCTATATATTTTTATAATATCACAGCGTGCTCGTGTACGTAAAAAAATCGAAAACATCGCCGAACGTCAACGAAAAATATTTGGAATTCTTGTTTTTTTTTTTTCTCCACAAACACGAAAATAACTCATCGACATAATTAACACACGCGCTTACGTAGATTTAATTTTTTTCTTTTTTCAATCCGAATAGATTTTACGCGACTCGTTCCGAATTCGGATATTTTCACATCGATGTACACACTTATTTTTAATAACGTAGGCGGCCATGATAGGAACTGATTGGCTCGTTTCAGCCGTTTTGAACTGTTCAGTTGTTAAAAAAATATATGTATCTGTTTTCATTTTCGTACAAATAGCCGTGGGAATAGTAAAAATATAAAAATAAAATAAAACAGAATATTGTACGTTTATGGCGGTTTTGTCCATGCGATCGATATATGTTGTTTTATTTACTATGGCCGGTTCAAAGCGTAAATAAAAAATGAATTTTGTATTTTCTGTTTATAACCGAGTCACCTATGATAAATTTATTGTTTTAAAAATGCATCTTTTTCTCTTTTATTTACTACACACTATATATATATCCTATCGTCTAAACAACAATCGTTGCTACGCAACAGGAATTATTGTTATATTATGTGTTACATATGACATATATATATATATATATATATATATATATATATATATATATATATATATATATATATATATATGTCATATGTAACACATAATATAACAATAATTCCTGTTGCGTAGCAACGATTGTTGTTTAGACGATAGGAAAAATCAGTGTAAATAACGATATCATGTAATAAACTGCACTGTTGTTGCTGATTGATAATTAAAGAACATGATTTTAAATGTTGTTGCAGTTAATTGATTAATAAATAAAAATATGGATTTTAAAAATTGTACTTTCAATTATTTAAAATAAAACTTATATATATATATATATATATATAAGACAATTTATATATATATATATATATATATATATATACACATTATATACATATAAAGACAAGAAAGTCTAATCTTTCTATTAATTTGAATTCTAAATGGATCTAAAAAAGAGAATGAAATAACAATATAATTCAAAGATTAGTGACATATTCTTAAGGCTCAGAAAATATGTTTGTTTATATCACACATATAAAGAGAAAAGTAAGAATTCAATATAAAGAGAAAGTAAGAAAAAATGGAGTCTTTGAAATATGTAATTCAAAGAGAATGAAAATATGTTTGTTTATATCCCAGTCGTCTTTGATATGTGTTAGAGAATGAAAAAGGGAGGCAAAATAAGGGAAAGAATAGAATAATATAATGTGATTCATTAAAAGACGATGTTGAATGTTTGAAGATCCAAAAAAAAATGTTTTTTTTTTCAAAAAATACCCTAGTCTTCTATTAGATATTTCCATATATACAAGGGTCGTTTGATAAGTATGGTAAATTCATTTATTGTTTAATTTAATTAAATTTGTCAATTTAGTTTTTCTTACTTTTTACCATACTTATCAAACGACCCTCGTATATATGGAAATATTTTTTTCTCTCTATCATCTACCCTCTCCCCCTCCCCACTCTCTCTATATATTGCTGATTTATTATTTTTTTCATTTTTTATTTATCTCAGCCACCTACGATATTATTCCATTGATATAATAACTGGAAAAAACTATCAAAAGTTATTTGAGCTACTGTAGGTCTCCTGACAATTATGTGCGACACCCTGCACATTATTAGGAATTGTAAAAAAACAACAAAAAACATTTAAATTTTTATCGTACGATAATGTCACTTTTTTGTTTAAAGAGCACACGAAATTGATTTTTTTTTTAGTATGAATTTTGTCTTTGCGGAACTGCGGACCTTGACCTAAAGCGCGTTTTTATGCGATTTATCGACTCGCTTTTTTCCAACAGTTCACGAGATTCCAGCGATATGTGTATACGAACCAACTGACACACTTTCGTGTTTGTGTTTATGTGTGTTATTGGTCGTCTGTTCGACCGAACAGTCAATTATGATAATTGGTTTTGAAACTATTTAGCCGATGATATGATTTTTTTTTCAAAATAATTATCTTGTTTTACAATTCCGGTATACGAATAGAACAGGAGGCGAATATACGAAGAAAGTAAATGAAATTGTTATACGCTTACTTGATCAAAAATACAGTGGAATTAAAAACAACATTTTTTCACATACCACTAGCTTCGCATGTTTCACAGAAATTTTCATATGTTTATGTCTCATTTGTTTTATGTATGTATATACTTTTTTATTGTTTTGTTTTTTGTATAAAATCGTATGTCATCTGTTCAACACACATGTGGATCTTTTAAAACACTCACGTTTTTTCCCTATCCGTTCGTTTTCCTCGATTCGTGTACGTCGTACGTGTTCTCACTCGACTGTTTTTCCTGTTCACATCGATAGCACTCTTGGCGCGGACCCGAAGTGTCTGTCGACGAGGGCGGACTGTCAGCCGTCGATCCGACGACGGCCGACGACGACGCGCAACGGAACACCGAGACGAACAGACGCATCCAGGTATGTCGGTCGCGCGAACGACGTTCATCGAACCGCGAAATCGACACCCATCCATCCATCCATCGATCGATCGATATCGCAATCGTCTTCAATAGCATGCCGTCATCGTCATCTCATAAGATCATACATTGTTCCATTGTTCCGTGTCGATTCGATTGTTTCGTATAATTCCGCGTTCCCCTCGATTAAATCTGCGAAGTCGGACGTGCGACGAGGCGAGGCCGTTTTGGAATTTGCAAGTATTTGTCCACGCTTCGTGTCGTCGATGCAATAGTAGGCTTGGCGATCCATGGCCGGCTTCATTTTAAACATCTTGCCTGGTTTTTGTTTTATAAACACGGCCGACTGTTTTTGTTAAACGAAACAGTTGCGTACAATCACTCGACACACTCATCGCCATTTTATCATAATCGAGCTATATATGTAAAATAGGGATATTTCATTTCGTGTATATCTTTTAAGATAAGGTTTTTCTTCTCGGCGCTTTATGTGTTTCATATATGAAAAAAGTACACAAAACAAAATTATTAAAAATCAACAATAAACTCAAAAAAAATATTCCTCAGCCTGCTCTATTTTTTAACACGAACATTCGAACACTAGATTATTTTATAAAAACACAATGATTACCTAATGTTCACTGTTTCGCTGATGCACATTTCGATGGGCATATCGAGTACAGAGAAATAAGAAAACTAACAAAGTTTTAATCGAAATATAAGAAGGAAGATCTAGAGGAATTCGTCGTGAATACTTAAATAGGAAACAGAAATATTAAAAATTGAAAATCGACTCTAAAAATTATTCTTCAGTCTGCTTCGTCTCTTTTGTAATACAAACGTTCGAACACCAGATTATTTTATAAAAGCACGATAATTACCTACTATTCACTTTTTCGCTGATGCACATTTTGACGGGTATATCAGGTATAGAACAAGTTTTTTTTAAAAAAAATATATATAAAAATTTTAATCGAAAAACAAAAATGAAAATCTTGTGGAATTCGTCGTGAATGCTTAAATAAGAAACAAAATTTTTGAAAATTAAAAATGATTCCTCAGCCTATTTCGTCTCTTTTTTAACACTAACAGAACACTAGATTATTTTATAAAAACACAATAATCATCATCTAGTGTTCACTTTTTCGCTGATGCGCATTTCAACAGACATATCGTGTATGGAGTAAGTTTTTTTTAAAAAAAAGTAATTTTTGACGATCCTAAGGATACTTGATTTTTCATTGAAACAAATGTACTTACAATTGGCAGTTTCTTGTATGTCGGAACTGTGCTTTATTTCCTCGCAATCATTATTAATTGATTTATCAGGGAAATCAATAAAAATTGATGAACGTAACAATTATAAATTCGAAATGATATAGAATCGTCCATGATGGGAAATACGGGCGTTTATGAAATATGTTCAGCAGGACATTTTCTGGAGTTTTTCGTATTGATTTTCATTATTATATTTTCAGGATCTGTTGGAGACGATACAAGCGAAAGAGGAACAACTGAGACGGTACGAAAACGACATCACGTTGAAGAAAGCCGAACTCGACTCTAAAGACAACCGTATAGTGGAACTCGAAACGGAAGTCGAGCTATTAAAAACAAAAGTCGTCGGCATTGAAGGCAGCGTTCCGCCTGCGTACTCGACCGACGACGAGAAACAGGATTCGCCCGAGAAAACGGCCGAAGAATGGTCGAAGGAGGTCGACGTCAAGAACAAGGAGATCGAACGTCTCGAGGCGGAGCTACGTAAACGTACCGTCAATCTGCAAGAGATCGTCAACAAGGAACTCTGGGACAAGAACCGCGAGATCGAACGGCTGCAGAAACGTTTAAGGGACGTCACGACCACCGAGCCGAAGGAGGTCGAGTCGCCGACGAAAGATCCGTGCCGCGGCGGCATCGCGTCGCTGTTCGCACGGAGCGCTCCGTTATCGGAATTCCACGGTTACCGCGAACGGTTGAGGAGCGCGCGCGAGGACAAGACCAAGACCGTCGACGATTTCGAGAGTCCGGTCGTGAGGAATCTGCGCGCCGAGCTGGCGGATCGCGAACGCGAATCGGAGAAGCTCGTGCGCGAGCGACGCGACATCCTCGACGTGTGCAACATGCTGAGGACGCGGCTCGAGGAGCTCGCTCTGTTCCTCGACTCGTTGCTCAGCCACGCGACCGTGACCGATCTGCTAGGTAAAGACAGACGTAAGATGATCAAGTGCGCTATCGACAAGAGCCTCGACCTGTCGCGCACGCTGTCGATGTCGATCTCGTTGAACCCGAACCAGAGTTTGCTCGAGTTGAGCTCGCTGAGCGAACTGCTGAACTCGACCGGACGAGGCGCGGCGAGTTTCTCGACGTTCGCCTTACCGGACGACGACGAGGAGGTGCCGAAAGGCAGGCACGTCGCGCATTTCAGCATCGAGCCTACGGACGTGACGCTGACGTACGACAGTCAGCTGCGAGCCGATCAGAACGAGTCGGTGTGCAAAACGTCAAGTCCGCAAGACGTGATCGCCGAACAGGCACGAACGATCGACGGCCTGAAGACGCAACTGGACGCTGCTAAACGCGTGATAAGTGCACGACGCGAAGAGACCGATCGGCTGGAATCGTTGGTCGAACGAGACCCGTGTGTCGACGTCGACAGCTCGTGTAGACGCTCGAGTCAGGACAAGAATTTGGACTGTGCCGTCACGTCGAAATCGCTACTGAACGCTGCCGACGAACGGTCGGAATCCGAGGCGTGGTCCGAGCCGGACAGAAACGTGTCGTTCGCAAGGATAGGTCTAGCGGATGATGTTTCGAAAGCGGCTCCTTCGAATCGCTCGAGATCCATGAAGTACGATCTTGACGCAGACAAGTCGTCTGAATCATCGACAGGCGACGAACAGAAGATGTCGAGGTCGCCGCCGAAACGACACTCGGAGGAGAGGGCGTCGAGCTCGAAGAGAAATCTGTTCGGTAACGGGTCGAGTCGCCGTAACGTCTCGTTGTTACAAGATCAAGTGCAGTTGCTGTCGGTGCAACTGAAAGAGAAGGATAACGAGATCGTCAGCATGCAGTGTTCGATGCTTCAGCAAGAGAATAAATTGAAAGAGGAACGTCTGCAGTTGATGATACTGTTCGACGAGCTGAAGACGCAGAAGAGCGAGACGGAGAGGCTCGTGCAACATGCCGAGGAGAAGGTGTCGATAGCCGAGACGAAGAAATCGGAGACCGAACGTCAGTTCGTCGAGCTCGAAGCGATGGTCACGGATTTGGTCAGACAGAGGGAGACGTGCGGCGCCGATGCCGAGAACAACGTGAAGAACGCCATGAAGAAGATCGAATCGCTCGAGAAACAGCGCGACGAGGCGATCGAGGAGGCGCGGATCGCCAAGGACAGCACGGAACGGGCGCTGGTCAACGTGCGGATAATGGAGATGAAGTACGAGGCGCTCGAGGATAGTTACAGGATGATCGAGCACGAGGTGAAGATCAGATACGACGCCGAGATGCAGGAGTGCGTCAAGAAGCACGAGCACGCGTGGCGAGCGCGCATCGACGAGCTGACGGACGACGTAGGGCTGAAACAGAAACGGCTGGACGAGCTGAACGACGAGCTGAAGACCGCTGTCGAATCGGAGCGGATATCGCGACGGGCTCTCGACGAGAAAACCGAACAGCTGGAGAAGACGCGTGCCGAGATCGACGGCCTGAAGGAATGTATAGAAGAATCGCAGTGCGCCGTGACGGCGCTGATGTCGCGCGAGAGCGAACTCGAGATGAAGTTGCACGACGTCGAGACGGCGAACCGGCAGCTCGTCGACGAGCTACGTCGCGAGCTCGAGAGGTCGAAACGGGACGCGGACGTCGAACGCGACAGACTGCTCGTCGAGATAACGCGGCTCGAAAACGAGGTCTCGAGGCTCGAACGCGCTTGTTTCGAGATGTGCGCCGAGACCGAGCCGAAGGCCGACGAACGACAGCGGGCCGAGCTCGAGCTGCGCATCAGCGAGCTAGAGAACCAGAACGCCGACCTGCACAACAGACTGGTGAAACTGCAGTCGGTCCGACAACGACAGCAGAACTTTTGGTCGAGGTCCGTGCAGACGAGTCCGCAGAAGATGCTCGATGTCGGCACGAGCCCGTTGGCGAACCGGAGGATCGTGCAGAGGGCGGCCGCCGTTGCGGCGTACATGTCGGCCGGTGGTAACGACTCGAGGTCGAACTGCAATCACAACGGCCATCATCGGATCGGAGATATGTCCGGGTACAATTCGGAAGAGTTTCCGGTCGTCGTCGGCAGTTACGAGATGAACGTCGCGGTCGAGTCGCCGCTCGACGAGATCGGTCTGCCGGTCTGGTACGAACGGAATCGGTCGGTCGTCGATGAGGATCGGGAAAGGACGGTGAACTCGTCGCCGGACTTGGGCATCGAGAGCGACCAGGGCCGATTTTCGAGCCTGGAGACGAATGTCAACGTGCCGCCGACGGTCAGGCCGTTGTTGCAGCCGATCGAGATCACGCACTCGGTGCACAGCATGCTCGAGGCGGCGACGGCGGTAAACGCGAACGAAGACAAGAGCCTAGATGTCTACGACAACGGTGAGTAAGATAGAGATAGAACGTGCCTACTTTGACGAAAATGAATTTGTCTGTCGCCCAATTTCAGTAGTTATTTATTGTTATTTTTTTGTTTATAATCTGATGCGCATTTCAACAGCACCACATTATGCAATCTAAATTTATTCATTTCTTTACACTTTATGTTCCTTGTCTTGACGTCTTTCGAGCGGTCTTCTTTTCTTCAATATTCCACAATTGAATTTGTCACTCCAATAACTATTATTTATCTGTTAGCACCAGAATTCCACTACATTTAAATTCCTAAAATATCATAAAAAAAAATACTCCAGAGATTAAAATAACTTTTTTATGTGTTAAAATACATGATATGTCAATGGAAAATTTATTAAAATTAATATTATAAGCATTTACAGATTTTTTATCTTGTAAAGTAACATTTTTTTTTTTTTAGAAAAGGCCCGGGGTTGCCGGGTGATCAGTTTAAAAAATACTTGTAGAATGCAAGGGGTTAATATTTCATGTACATTGAATTTGTTTTTTTCCATTTTATTAACAAATTCATGTTAATTTTTTACAAAGAAATTTTTTGATTTTATTTCCATTGATTATTGAACACTTTATAACATGTTGTGGCCGATAACTCATTTGTATTAAGTGAATTTGCCACAATTTCAAAACGAACAGTAATGAAACAGCATTCAAAAACGTCTTCAACGAATTCCTTAACTGTAGAAAATTCTTATTTCTACTCGACTAGCACGAATGCCCTCGTACCTCGTTGAGTGTAGTGCATTGTGGTGTTTATTTTAATTAATAGAAATTATTGTCAAAAAAATTGCAAACATTTGATTTCATTAGTAGAGAATCCGCCATTTTGTATGTAAAACAAATTGAAGAAAAACAATAATATTTAATATCAAAGGATCGTTTGTTTCGAAACAAAATCATAACCTGCTCTCGTTTTGTTATCGACAGCCGAACGACAACGTTGGAAGCAACTCGACCCTCAGAAACTGCACGACGAGAATGTCGAACTGAAACGCCGCCTGTTGCGCATGAAGCGCGCCCTCGAGAACACCGTCGACCAGCTCAACAGGGCCAACGAGCAGAAGAAACGTATGGAAAGGGAGGTACGCGACGAGGTGCTCAAGACGAGCCTCGTGCTGCGCAAGGCGCGCGCCAACCTCGATTCCGGTTCCGAGTCGGAGGTCATGAAGGCCGCGTGACTTTTTGTCACGAGGTCGGCGGTCGACGGCGGGCGATTGCGCAACTGATACGGCGGTGATGTTTCGGTGTCGGAGTTTCGTTTTCCGGATCTCGTACAGAAGTAACCGACAAGGGACCACGGTGTGCCGCTGACCGTCCGCGTTCGCACGGGACGAGGACTCGTGCATCTGCGACGTGTGACAGAAACTCGGCTATCGGACGTTGTGTTTTTCGTTTTTTTTAGGAACGTTTTATTAACCGGACGGACGAGATTAATCAGTGTTAGGATTCCTAAGTGCCGATCTACCTGTACAAAACCAAATAAGAGGACGAATCATTGCATGTGGAAATCGTTCATGTGATTTTATTACAAGGTGATTGTCTTGTGTGCGTTCATGTGAAGATTGTTTCTTAGTGACTGTTGTAAAGATCCTCTCTCTCTATCTCTCGTTTCAATCTATGTAAATACATTGTTTTATTTTTTATATATACATAATTAATATATATATATACATTATATACTTACTCTACTCATGTTTGATTTGTTCTCATTTATTTTTGTTTCGTTGGAATAAATACATATTTTTTATGAAAAATTGCTGAAGGTTTTTTCTTTAAACCGCTTGCAAGACAACTACTCGTCTTTAGTTACCAAAAACGTATTGAAAAAAAGACAAATGATAGAAAATGTTGTACTTTGATCGGCGAGAATAGGTGGGAGTTTAGGTAGCATTCTTGTGATTTACAGGCCCTAAGGTTCACATCCCCGCCATTAGATTCACTGATTCCGGAAATAAATCTTCTGGCCACGTTTGAAAAATAAAAGTAGCTACCTTCGATAGAAAAGTGTGAGATTTCCGTAAATTAAATAATTTGTTTCGGCCTGGCGTCGTGCTATACCAGAAAAACGTCGAAAAATCCTATGCACATTTAGAATTTTGTATCGCTATCTTTGGGTTTTCGACAATTTTTTTCAAGATAGTGTAGGGATGCATTACTCGAAGCCTGTAGATCACCGATCAGAGATTTGTTTCGACTTAGCAAGCGCAAAAATTGAACAGCGGTGAAAAGACCCTTGGACATTTCGGGATTTTGTATTAACCCATTACCTTCCAATTTTTTTTATATATTTTTGATGTATTAGGGTTGAAAATGGAATTAGATAATGGAATTTAGGTTACTTTACTTGTATATTTTAAAAAAATAGTTATTTTTTAACATTTTTTATTGATACCCAATTGGGGTTCATGGAATTTCCAGTTACAAAAATTTCGAAAAAACAAAAAGTATTACAAACACAAGAAAAACTCGTGTTCTATGCCAAACAGGAAAGGATTCGACATGTAGTACTGTATTACATTTTCTACACTGCTTGCGCACATTTGTGCCACATATGGCACATTTCCTTTGTACTCTAGTCCAGACGCACGAATTTTAGGTGTTTTTTCGGGCGCTATAAAAAAAAAACAAATATTTTTATTATCCATTTTTTATAAGTTATTTATTGACATTTTAAGAGTATAAAAAAGTATTATTAAAAACAAAACATTCAAAATTGAAAAAGGTACAGGCTGGCAAAGTGGGGGCTCGAAAAAAAAGGTGTCTCGTGGTTGACGTGGTTCCAACCCTTCCGGTCATCTGAAACAAAATTTTTTTGAAATTATTGAAAAAGAAGGTTGTAGTAGTATCCCCGCTTAGGGAAATTTGAAAAAAAAATTTTTTTCGCAAAATGGCGGCAGTGTGAAAAAACAGTCATTTTTTTGCCCTATTTTTTTCAAATTTCGGAATTTTTTAAAAATAGTAAAAAACAAAATTTTCAAAAAATCCTAGGCGGGGGCAATCACTGTTATATTGAGAAGCTCTGTACCAAGTTTCAAGTAATTCGGTCCATTAGAACTTGAGATATCATCGTCAACCGTGTCGAAAAAAGTAGTTTCGAGAAAAACGCGTTTAAAGTTGAACCGATTGTCGTCACAAAAATAATAAGAAAATAGTTTCGAGATTAAAACGCGTTAATAGTTGATTCGTTCCGGCCAGACGTAAATGAATGATTTCGCGACGGCGGATTTTACACAGTTTGATTCGTTGGCGCGTCACTATAAAAATAGCTACAATTCTATGACCAACTAAAGGTAGTTCCGAGGTAAAATAATTTGAATAGGCTCGAATAAAATCCAACTTTCTGACATATTCTTTAACACACGCATCGTATGTGTCACGTGCCTAAACTGGCTGTGAAAATGTCAAAAAAAAATCATTCATTTACAATTTTTCAACTAAAAACTTGCAAACGGCGTTGTAGATTTGTTTTACTCGACTGATAATACTATTAAAAATATTACAATAAAACATCTTTTAAAAAATTCTTAGCCTTTTTAGTGGAGTTTCAATGACTTTAAGTTTAATATTTATACCATACCGCCATAAGAGCCCATGTTAAAGACACAATTTTCATGTTTAAATTTATACCATAAAACGGAAGAGAAAATTTCAAAAAAATTCCTGAAAATTCGATTTTTTCATTAATTTTCTAGACTAACTTAGAATGGAGACCAACTAACTAATATTTTAAAGAATTTGAATATTCGAAATCACTAGAATACCCCCTTAACTAATATTTTAGAATTTGGAATATTCAAATAACAGATTTATTAATTATTTAAAACGACTGAAGACTAAAATTCAATTATGACTATTGATTCAATTTTTAAGCATTAGTCATTGATTAATTTCAAATCGATCATTTGATACGACTAATAAATTAATAATCGTAACCAACGATTAAAGTTTTAGTGTTTAGCTTAATTTTTGTCCCCAATGGCCTCATGTTCTTTAGTCGCATCATTATAAACTCTCTAATATCTTTTTTATCTTTTGTAAACTTTAAAATCGAGGAAATTAAAATTATTAATTTTATTTTCAAGTAACATTTTGAAGTGCTCTGTAAAATTTGATTTTACGTATCATGTTTTTAAATAACCTATAAGAATATATTTGTATAATCTTTGTTTTGATCGTACATTTTGTAGATTAAATAATACATTAGTTATATTAAATGTGATTCTTTTCAACGGCTTCACCATCAACTACAGACTATAATGGTATGTGTAATTGTTATTAGATATGTGTTAACCTATAACTAATAAATTATTTTTTTAGGCTCGTAATGCAGAGAAAGCGATGTAAGTATTCAGTGAAATTCTTTTTTGGAAATATAATCGACATTCATCGACTTATAGGACAACGTTGGCTCGATGGAGAGCTGCACAGTTAGGTGAAAACGATAAAAGCAAACAACGTAGACCGTATTTGGCTTCGGATTGTAAAGACCTACGCAAATGCGAAAAATGGAGACTTCAGATTATTCGAGAAATCGCAAAAAAAGTCGCCCAAATTCAGAACGGTACAGATTGATGTATAAAAACCTTAAATCAAATCTACGTGTATAAATAAATTCGTATCTTTTTCAGCCGGTCTCGGAGAATTTCGTATCCGTGACCTGAACGATGAAATAAATAAGTTACTCAGAGAGAAGCAACATTGGGAAGTACAGATACGCGAACTAGGCGGTCCGGATTATCAAAGAACCGGTCCTCGTATGTTGGATCACGAAGGAAAGGAAGTGCCGGGAAATCGTGGTTATAAATATTTCGGAGCAGCGAAAGAACTCCCGGGTAAATTAAAAGAAAAATCAGTTGACCGCTTTCACTTTTCCGATCGTTTTTCCTTCAGGCGTGCGTGAATTATTTGAACAAGAACCACCTCTTCCTCCCAGAAAAACTCGAGCGGAAATGATGAAAGACATCGATGCCGACTATTACGGTTACAGAGACGACGACGACGGCATACTTGTACCTTTGGAAATGCGTGCAGAAAAACAATGTAAAGCTAAATATGAAATACGTGCTGTAGTTATTTACTCGGAATTGAAAACACTGAAAAAAAATTTAAATATCTCGAAATAAATGTGAATAATTCTTTTTTAGCTATGCAAAAAATAATAATAGAATGGAAAACAAAAAAAGAAGAATTACTCAATTCAAATAAACAGGATTCCGCAGAAGAAGACGATGAAGAAGACATATACAAAGTTGAAACTTCTGAGCAGGTGCGCTTTATATTTTATTAAGTAAAATATTTTTATTTCGATTTTATAAGACAGATCCAAAATCATGTACGTTTGTTCTGCAGACATCCGACGATGAAACGAGAACGACGGAAGATAAATCTCAACCTAGATACATAGCGCACGTTCCGGTTCCGAGCCAGCAAGAAGTGGAACAAGCTTTACTACGCCGCAGAAAACAAGAATTGATGGAGAAATACGGTGCACAATCGAAACCTGAATTCTAACTACTGTAATTATTTTTTTAAATAAATATTTTATCTAAAATTCTTTTTATATTTTTTCCAAAAATTTCATTTAATAGTAATATCGATGTTGATACGATAATAATAAGATCACTCGGAGGAACGTATTGGATCGTTGCAAAAGTTCGTACCCGATTTCAATAGAAAGCGGTAAGAAAGCTGAAGGGCGGCACTGTTGATCGTTATATATATTGTATGTAGCATTTGTGGCAATCGTAGCTATCATTTGAGTGACGAACACGTTTGTTTTGATTCGTTTTGTACGTTTGAGAAATATTTGAAAATGAAAATCATTAACTTACCTTTGCATCATTTGCATTCTTAAAGGTATCTATTGGAATCAGGCATGAACTTTTACAACAATCCTTAAAAAGAAAAATGAAACTGAATTAGGTTATATTCAAAGAACCATTTAATTCTAAATTAAATTATGACTAATTCTATTAATTAATGAAAAAGTTGACCAGAGGTGATTTGTATTAATAAAAATGTCTCGACAATAATGTACATTAGTAACCTATTTTAAAACGAAAAATGATTGTTTTCAAATTAATTTTCATGAAGTATTAGTGGCAAGTAAAACAAAGTATATAATTTATACTATATTCACTACGCAGTTACAAAAAATATCTATCACAATTCATAAAGAACCATGTAAAAATCTTTGCCTTGATTTGAAGCCGATACTTTTATTTCAATATTATATTCTTTCAGAAATATTCTAGCGATTGATATGAACTGTTTCATCAATAAACATTAATACGATAACTTTACGTGCACTTTCAACACAATGTTAGATCAAAACTAAATTCATTTAATATTTTACTTCTAACTACACGACAGAGACAACAATTTTTTTTGAAAGAAACTCCTCACTTGTGCATTTTTAAAACAAAATGTTACAAATAAAAAAAATAAGTTTTCAAATTTACTGCTCTAGTAATTTTGAGGTTAAGAGAAAAATTATTTGAAAAGAAGATACCAAACTGAATAATAAACTAGTTTTCTCATAAAAACAGTGTTATATATTATATACAATTAATTTTTTAGCTGCAGTATGCTCCAACAAAAAAAACATTAGCATCTTATAGCATGACACTCGTATGAAAGTCACTGTAATCGACTAAGGCTATATCGTTATACTTGTTGCTTTAAGGTGGTTACTTTATTTAATGAAATATGAAAATCATAAAATCTGATATATATTTAGTATTATAACAGTTTGGTAAAACAGTAAATATGTTGTACTAAGAAAAATTTACTGGGCACATATGTTTGTCTTTCAAAAACATTAATGGACACATAAGAATATATAAATACACTTTTCATCGACAACTGATAACTTTCTGGAGTATATATATGCCAATCACAATAAAAAAAGTTAAAGATGAGAACTTATTCGATAACCTATACTTATAAGCTATTATTTGGAAAAAAAATCCTTAAAATTGAACTACTCTTCAACGCTCGATTGAAAATCTAAATGCACGTGAATAAATAATCAACAGACAATTTAATTTCATCTAACATTATTTGAAAGATCTACAGTTTTTGAATTATTAACTGCTTTTCAAATGTTTTAATTGCTATTACTGTTTAGAAACATTGAATAAAGACTGAAAGATTTAAATTTGGCAGAACATTTGATGTTTACACATACGATTCGATCTTAGAATTAGAAACCAGTCAAAGTATCTCACAATCTATAGAAAAAGAGTGGTTTGATGTCCGTATTCAGTTCCTAGTAGACCACGACATAACAAAGAGAATTCTCGTACTATCTCTTGTAATTTTCTTTTATTCGCTTTCTCTCTGAAAGTAATCGAAAACGAATTAAACAGTTTACGATCACGTACACGTATGTATTCGAGTAGTTACGTATATCGATTTTCAAACGAACGCTCACCTCAAAACAGATTTTACGAATCGTTCTTTTTGCTCGGCGGTCGGAATTACGGACGGAAACCCTTCTTTGGACATGTTCACGTTGAGCCAACGTGTTAAGGAATCACAATATTTTTTATTTAAAATCAATAAAATATCAGAGAGCGGATCGACACTGTACCTCGAAGTTTCACCGCCTAGGAAAAAGTTTTACGTTCGAGATATAATTATCGAGTCATCAGACATATTCGCACTTTCGGGTACACGATTACTAACTTACCTATACAGAGCATAGCCTTTATTAATAACATTTCCCCGTACGTATGTATAAGACTAACTAAAGGTTCGAATTCTCGACTGTGCGATACCAGTTTAACTAAAAATGAAACCGATGCTTTTACCACTGGTGTTTCAGGCAAGCCTATACAAATTATTGCTAAAAAGAATATGTATTTATATATATATGAGCGATTTGTATATTCGATTTTCTTATAATTTTTTACACTAGTACGAAACTATATAATTACCACATTGAAATAATGCCGTAGGATTAACTCCTTCACGGAATAGCAATTCAGGATCCTTTTTTAACAGCTGTGTTAAAAAATTAAAAAATGCTTCCAGAATATCAGCATGTGTGGACATTTGGCTTGGATTTAGATCTCCACAAAGACTTAATGTAACATTTATTAATTCACAGAGTAAATAATGCATCAATTGCGAGTATTCACTGTCTCTACCGAACATTATCATTAACTAAAATAGAAAGTAACATTAACTCGGTTTTTTCTTTGATTAGATATTTTTTTTAATTTGAACTTACTTGTTTTAGAACATCTAATGCTGGACAAAGAGGTTTAACTCTATATGTCGATACTAACAATTGCAATAACTCATTGACTATCGGTTTACATTCATCAAATAATGTAGTCACAGCATATTTAAGTGCAGAACAAAGAACCTTGAAAAGCAATTACTTCAAAAACATTTAACTAGAAAACAATTATTATTTTGTCTTTACCTCCATCACCTCGAGTTCACTGGACATTTTCTCTGCGAGATTTATAAATAACGGCATAGTTTTCTGTAAAACTAGAAGTAAAGGTTGCGGACAATTCGGACTAGGATTCGGTTCATCGTCTTTACATCTCTTATCTAATGTCGAAAACAGCATCGACAACATTTTTAGCTTAACTAATAATATAGATCTAGACGAAACTGTAATCTGATCAGTCATTAATATTTGATTTATTTCTTCTAATATCGGTGTTAATATAACATTTAAAAATTCCATTATAGTGTCGATATCCAAGACACTGAGAACTTTACCGACTGTAAACATAAGACGTACATTTTCGGATATCCTCAACCTCCCGCTCTGAATCGCAGACTGAAAAGAAAAATAACTCGTGCGTGATTTAAACACACGAACCCTTGTTTTATAAATAATACCTGTATACTTTCCAAAATGTGTGTCGCGTACGGTCCGATATGACTCCGACATTCGTTCGATATATCTTTCAATGCCAATGTCGCACTAGGGGCAACGTCTGCGTTTTGCAGACCACGCAACAGTAAAGGCACTACGATACTAAGAACATAAGGGTTTTCATTAATCCAGTTTGCGTACGCACCTAAAAAAAAATAATCTAATATCGATAACGATCGTTTTTCCATTACCGTAACGCAATATAAAAACAAATCCGTTGTAATAATGATTATTTAAAACGATTACTAAATATTTAATCGAAGGCTCCAACGATATCAATACCTATAATATCGAGTGAAGTCGACAAGACTTTCGTGTGCAGATCAGCATAGAGAATATCTTTTAAAACTTCCATGAGACGCATTAAATGATCACTTTTTTCATTTTCAAAGTGTTCAGCAATAGCCAAATACGCATGCAAACAAGCTTCTATATAAG
>CP092087.1:70953371-70968371 GCA_029203775.1 Neoneuromus ignobilis | reverse complement strand
TATTAATTTATATATATATATATATATATATATATATATATATATATATATAATTATTATTTTAAATCTTTGTTACGCTGTAAATTAACAATAATTACACAGCTACATCTTAATCATAAACATGTCGATTAGGATAACATTAGGCATTTTTTACTTTACGAGTTCGATAAAGGTAACAGCGCAAAATTTGTGAGATGTATGGTGACAATTTACAATTCGACTTTATCCACCCTGAGAAAATTAGCAGACTTTGGTTGGGAAGTTTTACACTACCCTGCGTACTCCCCGAATATTGCATCTACGGACTACCATCTTTTTCGATTTCTCCAGAATAATTTGAATAAATATTGAAGAGGTCGACACTGAATTGCAAGAGAGCTTTTACAAAAGAGGGATACAGTTGTTACCGAAAATAAGGCAAGAAATTACAAATAATAATGGCAAGTACATGAAATAATAAAGACGTTTTTTATTAAAAACATATTTTTCTTCCATTTTTTAAAAAATGGGTAGAACTTTTGTACACGCCTAATAGTATTGAAATAAATATCGATAGAATTGAAAGTTATTTATAGAAATGTAAGATTGTTGCAGTTGCATAATCAATCTATTAAATTAAAATGGAAAAAATATTGATTTGAAATCGATACTATATATCATTATTGTGAATCGAATGTTTTATTATTGCAGATAAAATTGATTTTTTATTATTGAATACGGTCCTGCGTGCGACTCGCTACGTGGACACTCTGTCTCTATTGCCAATAAGAAAGCGTGTAAACAGTGCTCGAGGAAAATAATATTTTGATAGCATTTTACGCACATGATTACGGTTTCGATTTATTTTTAAGCGCTTTGTTTATTGTTGACGGCGGAATCTTTTTCCGCGACCGTGCTGAAGCGAGCCGAATGCCGGCCGCAACGCGAGCAGTCGTTCATTGTCGTAAGTCAATCGAACGGGGGGGAAAAAGAATTCCCTCAAAATTTTGACGCTAGCGTGTTTTCGCAGCATTCTTTTGTATATACACTATTTTGTAATTGCAGAAATCCTTGAAGTTTGGTGCAATTTAACACAGTTCAATTATCAGTCATGGCTGACGAAGGTATGTTTGTTGTTATTTTTTTCGATCGAATTTTCGTAGGGACGCTTGTACTTATACGATCTAAGTACGAGCTTTTCACGAAACAAACGTGAGGTTTGAAATGTTAATATGAGTTTGAGGCAAACCGCGGTACAATTTAAACAGAAGTTAGGTTTGTTGCTGCTCTCGTATTCGGACTATCGATAAATATATTTTCTCTTTTGTATTCTAGATAGTTTGGACGAAGTTAAATCGCCTATTGTTATGAAGGTCGAAGAGGCTACCGAGGATACGAATGTAAATATTTCACAAGGTACGTCGATCGGTTTTCCTTTTCAGAGTACGTCGGACATGATGAAACGTTTCGTCCGTAGGTTCTCGTTCCGACGGTTCGGCCGATGTAAATACTAGTAACGATGTAAATATTAATAACGAAACCGATTCGAGCGGTAGTCGGAACGTCGTCAAAACTTCGATTTTAGCGAAACCTAAGTTCGGTACCGGTAGCTCGTTCACGTTGCGATCGAGCGTGCTGAACAGTCCTAGATTAGGATTCAGTAGCAGTAAGTGTCGTTCTTAAAATTTCAATCTTGCGTTCTCTGTATAAAAAAAACGTAATTTTTATCCATGATCACATGAAAATAAGTATATTTGATTTTCGTTTAACTGAATATAATATAGATTATCACGAGTAGAATAGTAAAAAAGTACTGTTGTGATTTGTATAGGGTAAATAGTTGAGTAAAAGTTATCTGAGAAAAGTAATTGTTACGATTTTAAATGTGTTCGTGTATGACAGGTTTTTCCGATAAATCTATATTACGACCATCCCAGTTGGGACAGACGAACAGTACAGTTACGAACGATATTTCAAATAATAAACCTCGGTTCAATCCTTTTCAAAAAGTATCGAACGACGAGTCGTTAGACGAAGAGACTCGGTGTTCTGCCGATAAAGATGAGAATTCTAAAGGTACGAGCAACGGAAACGGTAAAGAGTTCGCTTCGAGTATAGCGCCGCCGAGATTCGTTCCGCTGTCGGGGACTTCCTCGTCGATACCGAACGCGACGTCCTGTAATAATTTCTCGGCGCCGACGCCGAGCTTCGTGTTCGGTCAGAACTTACACGAGAGAGCGATCTCCGATCAGGAGAACAGCGAGCCTCACACGAACGATACGGCGTCGGCGAGTTGTTCGAACGGTTCTTCGGACACGTTGTTCGGCAGCGCTCTGAAGAACGAAACCGAGAAGAGTAACGATCTGTCGAACGAGACGAAGACGCTCAGCGAGGCCGCGAGAGAGTACGAAGAGAGTAGAGCGCAGAAGAGAAAATACGAAGAAGTGGCCGTCGTGACGGGCGAAGAAGACGAGTTGAATATCGTTCAGGTTACTGTTTTTTTTTATTTAAGTATCGACGAAGAGACGACGGAAATTTTTTAATCGTTTTGATTTTACAGATAAGCTGTAAGCTTTTCGCTTTCGATCAAGTCACGAGGAATTGGCAAGAAAGGGGACGAGGTAATCTAAGGCTTAACGATATCGTTTCTGAACTGAATAACGATAGCGTCAAATCCAGGCTCGTTATCAGAGCGGCAGGAAGTTTACGAGTTGTTCTTAATACGAAGGTACTCGTCTTTTAAATTATTTTATCGTATCGTTGACGTGCTTATGTTCACTCGAAATCGAGAAATAATATATTTAAATCTATCGTTCGATTCTATACACAGATTTGGGCAGGAATGTCTGTCGAATTAGCTAGTCCCAAAAGTATTCGTTTAACTGCGATGGATAGTTCCGGAATAGTGAAAGTGTTTCTCGTCATGGTGAGTTTTCTCCGATGTAAGTTTTTGGAACCGTTTGAAACGACGAACGTTCGATTTACAGGCGAATCCTAAAGAAATCGAAAAACTCTACAAGTGTCTGAAGTACAGAGTGGATATCGAAATAGCTCGACAAAACAAGCAGACGAAAAGCGAATCCGAATCCGTAACCGTAGGACCGGTTCCGAAGAAAGCGGCGGTAGATTCGAGCGGCGACACTCCCGACACGACGAACGAAACTTAATATCGCATCGCTCGCGTCGAGCGACCGGAACGAAACCAGAAGTTGTTCTCGCGGCGTCTATTTACGATTATACCGTTCCGTCGGCCGTAATCGTCTGGTCATTTTACGTTTCGACCGTTTTATCAGGACTTAATAATTGATTTCTCGTTGAGTAGCGGTCGTCTTCTTTTGTACGTGATCCTCTGTTATGTTTTGAGTTTTTCCATGAAATACATTGCATTTACGTAGGATATACATACGTTCGGATATGTTTATATATATATGTACACATGAATTTCGTGCCACCAAGCATATTATTTAATATTACAGAAATTCGTAGTGTCTTCGAATATAGTTCATGGATCTATTGTTACTATATTGTATTTTAAAAAAGAGTAAAAGAGGCATAATGATAATTAGTTCTGTTAAATATTTCATCAAATAAAACATTTAATTGTTCTCTGTAAAAGAAGTCTTTTTGTACTAGGCAATAAAGAGTGGTTGATTTAACATTGAAAACATGTTTTTTTATTTTTTCCTCCTTTTAGGTTTTAAAACGATTACGTTTAATCAAACGATTTACAATTAAAGTTTCTTGAGTTCTCTAAAAGTATTTAAAAAGATGTAAATCTTACTCTATATAGTAGTATAATATTTATATCATCCTTAGACATTCTAATCTAGAAATTGATTTCAAAAATAATACTCGTAAAGAAATTCATGAATTTATATACACATCTATTTTAAAATGTTCCAATTTTTCTTTTAAAATAATCGTATATTTTAAAAGAAATACAAAGTAATGTACAGAATTTATAAAAAATCTATAATAAATGATCGTAAGTACAGTTTTCTCATTTATCTAAAATTAAAAAATTAACATTTTTTTTAGCCTATATGAGTGGTTATCACTGAAAATATTTAATAATTAAAAAATGATATCTGTTAGAGACTAGATTATTTTATTTTTTTGATGAGCTGTGAAAAATATTAATTATTCGAATTTCTATATTAGTGGCAATCAAACATTTCCTGAAAATCCACAAAAAATCTCAAAGCAATCGAATTTTCTGTTCTGAAATATGTTTATCAATTGGAAAAATACAGTTTTGAAAAAGCATTTAAAATTTTAACCTTCACTAATTTCTAATTACATTTCGTTTTACTAAAATGTTTACATTTCAATTAATTCGAATTATAATAAAAATTTAAATGAATATTCTTGAAAATATATATATATATATATATAAATTATTTCTTCAAATTTTTCAGTTCTATAAGATTTTACAAAGAATTCAATAATTATTTACTGAGTATTTTACCGATCAACAATAAATGACTGCTTACTTTTATTTAAGGTACATTTTGAAGGTCATGCCATTATTGTCAGAGCCCTACTACATAAGAAAAATGAAATGTGTAGCCTTTCATTAAAACTATTTTAAAATGAATATACAAAAACGATTATTCATAAATTTTATCAACAATTAATTGCTGATTACGTTAACTTCTTGTAAATTTATTTACAGATTTTTGTAATATTCTATTTTTTTTATACTTTCTTTAAAAAGATCATATATATATATATATATATATATATATATATATATATATATATATATATATATATATATATATATATATATATATATATATATATATATATATATATATAGAGAGAGAGAGAGAGAGAGAGAGAGAGAGAGTCATCCAAAGGTGACGACCAGATTTGTGTTTTATTTAAAGGAACATGTGTATAGGGAAACAAGTGTATAGTTTCTTTTTAATAAAACACAAATCTATGCGTCACATTTGGATGACTTTATATGTCGTTGATGATGGAGTTTACATATCACCATTATCCTAAAAGTTTCTCTAGCGGTAATTTAGTTACTGGTAGGGTCTCGCAGGTTGAGAGATAGAAAAATAAAAAATATTCCAAATAGGGTAGGCAGGGTTCTTAATAGAGATGAAGACAACTTACTTAAGAGAGTGAACCTTGAATGAAAATCCTAGTATAGTTAAGCCTAGTATAAGTTAGATAAGTTAGTTAAGTTAATTAAAGGGAAAAAACACATACAAAACGCAGGTTTTTTTAAACTTTCCAGCAAATACCTCAAAACATTCACCAATCTCAAAACCTCACCACTCATATAGCATAATATAAATAATAATAAGCTAAGTCAAAAACTCTGTATACACCAATGTATACATAAGTACTCAGCCACAATAAATCATTATTATTATTAATGAAAATCCTCACCAACCCAACAGTAGTGAGGAAATGGTGGGTACGATCAATTATCAGCAAATGGCAAGGTTTCTTTTGGGGTAAAATATTTCGAAAGTAAAAAGTTGTAGAAAAAATTAAAAACATTTAATTTTTTTTATCGAGCAATAGAGTGACAAAATTATTATCATATATATATATATATATATATATATATATATATATATATATATATATATATATATATATATATATATATATATATATATATAATTTTACAGATGAAGTAAATAGAACAATAAAAATGAGATAAATTGGAAAGAAATTCTTATATTATCAAATAGATTATTCCTCTCAATTTCTTTTGAAAGAAAATCAATGTTTCTACTTATTATTCAACGGTTCCATCAACCATTATTCCTACTAGGATAATTTAACGGCTCCGCCAACGCAAAGAAGCATGGACAGATTCATCGCTCGTCGTAAAAATTCAAGACTTTTAACGGCTTATCCTAAACTTATTTTTTTACTTATTGACCGTTCTTATATAATTTTATGATCTTCTGAACTGTGGTCTTGCTTCTGTTTACCATTTTTCCTATTTCCTCAAATTGGAAAATCATTTATTTTCTTTTTTCAACAGACGATTGTCCCCTTTGTCTATCCATAGCAAAATTTTTAAATGTAAAATTACTTCCAACACATAGTTTCAAAACAAAGGAAAAAAGGAAAGTCTAATTATTTTTGCGCTTTCGTAGATTCTTCGTCTTAATGTATTTTCATATTATCCTTCTGGATAACTGAGTACGGAAAAAGGATGGTTTACAACAACGTGCAATGCAAACGGTCTTGATCCAGGCTCGATGAGTCAGCTCAAACGACATCGAAAGGAAAACCATGCTCTTAGTTTGATGAGATTATAAGGTTGTCGAGTATTTCGAGCTTTTACCAACGAATGAAACAATCAATTCTGATTGTCGCCAATTATACAAGTCGAACGAATCCATCATCCAGAAGCCCCGGAACTCGTTTTCATAAAAGAGTTGTATTCCAACATGACAAGTTTGGTCCCCCGTCAAATACTATTTGAGCTTGGATGGGGTGTGTTTCCGCATCCAGCGTACTCGCCCGACCTTGTGCCGTCAGACTTCCGTCTTTGCAAAACTCCTTGCGTGGTAAATCGTTCAATTCCGACGAGGCTATAAAACAGTACCTTGTCAGATTTTTCGCTGATAAAGACAGGTCTTTCAACGAATATGGAATTATGAAGCTCGCCGAAAGATGGAAAAAGATCATCGAACAAAATGGTAAATACATTGTTGATTAAATGTTATAACTTATATAAATAAATGATATTTGAAAAACGTAGTCGAAGTGCGTCATAAATTTCATGATAACCTAATATATAAAATATAATGTCGTATGAGTTTCATTTTGATTCACTGTACAATAATGGACAATCATTGATGTTTTTTTGGTAAAATATTTCCTGTTAAGAATGTAAAAAGTATCCATTTTCGAAAAATCTTAATAATGCCACTATTTCATTCGTTCTGTGCATTTCATGAACCAATATCGAACCGTTTCAATAATGACAGACGTCGGTCCGAATTCGCTCGAAATTTATTTCCGCGCATTTCTCCCACCGTTCGAGTTCCAGCGACCGCGGCGTGCAATCAAACAGTGTTCAGGTAGAAATGGAATAATGTGCAAGTGAGCCGGCTGTAAAAACTCGTCCACACTAGCATCGTCCGTGTCAGAAAAACGTATCGCCGATAAATAGAAAAAAAATAATGTCACTTTATCAGAAAATGTAATCGACGATAAGTGAATGAAAAAATCCATTATTCACTTATCACCTCTCGACGTAAGACTGTTGATTGGACGCCACGTATTTCGTGTCCCGTAAACAAATAATCCGGTGATTAATTGTTGTGCTGATAACCAGTATTCGTGTTCGATTCGTAATCAGTGTCGTAGGATGTTCAGTACGGGGTTCGTTTGATCTCCGAACATAGAGTGTCGTGTTTGTTCGATCCTACTTATTCGAAAAGATTTGTGATGTTTAAAAAGGCGACGAGGGCTAAAGCCGTGCCGGCGCCCCAACCTCCACTCGATTACGAGAACGCGACGAACGGGAACAACAACCACGTACCGAGAGTGCAAAACAAACCGCCTCTCCCGCAGGACCCGTCCGTCGGGAAACCGCAACTCGTGTTCCATTGTCAGCTGGCGCACGGAAGCCCGACAGGTCTTATATCGGGATTTTCAAATGTCAAAGAACTCTATCAGAAGATTGCAGAATGTTACGATTTACCAGCTAGCGAGGTATGCAGACGAACGATTCAGTTTTTTTTCTTACTCCTCTATAGAAATGTTAATAGGACGAAATGCGATTCGACTGTAACAATGATGAATTCCTTATCGTACGACCTTGGGTTTCTTTTTGTCTAATCTCCACTGTTTGCATTTGATTAAAAAACAATTCTAATTTTATTTGCTAATACAAGAAAAACACATAAATACATATTAGTTTACTGTTTCATTTGAAAACTTTCTTATCAATCGTTTAATCAACTTCTTTGTTTTGTGGAATAATGCGGAACAAATCTACAATTTAATTGCTGGCAAGTTTCGAATGTATTCACCGTACAATTGAATATTATATCTAGAAAGAAAGAAAACGACCACGTCTTTATTTTATATAAAATGCAATAAATATTTATGACTATAATTACTATTTTTTAAAACAAATAGTTGAAACGATTCAAGAAGATAAATAGCGAATTTAAAAATAATAATACACAGTCCTACGAGTCATAAAAAATATTTTTTTATATACGAGGGTCGTTTGATAAGTATGGTGAATTTATTTTATTTCGATATTGGTTCATGAAATGCACAGAACGAATGAAATAGTGGCATTATTAAGATTTTTCGAAAATGGATACTTTTTACATTCTTAACAGGAAATATTTTACTAAAAAATATCAATGATTGTCCATTATTGTACAGTGAATCAAAATGAAACATCCAAATGTGACGCCTAGATTAGTGTTTTATTAAAAAAAAAAAACTATACAC
This sequence comes from Neoneuromus ignobilis, assembly GCA_029203775.1. NCBI lineage: Eukaryota > Metazoa > Arthropoda > Insecta > Megaloptera > Corydalidae > Neoneuromus > Neoneuromus ignobilis. The sequence continues at coordinate 70,959,932 of CP092087.1, read as the reverse complement.
ATATTTTTCTATATATCATCCTATACACATGTTTCTTTTCAATAAATCACAAATCCAGGCGTCACATTTGGATGATTGCACATTATATTTTATATATCAGGTTGTCATGAAATTCATGACGCACTTCGACTACGTTTTTCAAACATCATTTATTTGTTTAATTTAATTAATTAATCAATTTAATTACATTTTTCAATTTAGTTTTTCTATCTTTTTCACCATACTTATCAAACGATCCTCGTATATATATATATATATATATATATATATATATATATATATATTAAAAAAAGAGTGTTACACTGGATTAAAAACATCCTTGATTTATATAGAGTCATCCAAATGTGACACCAAGATTTGTGTTTTATTAAAAAGAACATATACACATATTTCCCTATACACATGTTTCTTTTTAATAAAACACAATCACTGTTTTGGAACTGTACGAATTCATTTTCATATAAATGAACCATCACCCCAATACCACAAGATGTTAGAAAAAAAGGTCAATAATAATTTATTGTTTGAAAAGTGATAAGCATTTTGATGGTAGTGCAATCAACTAGATTTTATAATGCAGTGCTATGACGATGATGGTATTGCCATCGAAATGTATATCAGGTTATACAAAAGAAAGTAAATTGTAAATAACTGTTGAACACTTTTTCAATATTTTGTGATATTGGAGTGATAAATCATTTCTGTGAAAATTAAATTTTATTTTTAATTCTTTTCTATAAAAAAACTAATATTATACAGGATTTAAAATACAACTGATTTAAGTAAATAATATAATATTAAATTTTTCAATTTAGTTTTTCGAACTTTTTCACCATACTTATCAAACGACCCTCGTATATATATTTTTTAAAAAAACAGTGTTATACTGGATTAAAAACATCCTTGATTCATATAGAGTCATCCAAATGTGACACCAAGATTTGTGTTTTATTAAAAAGAAAATATACACGTCTCTTTTTAATAAAATACAAATCTAGGCGTCACATTTGGATGATCTTATATAAGTAATTTAACACCAATATTTATAAACTATTTTATAATATAGGGTCATCCAAATATAACGCCCAAATTTGTGTTTCATTAAAAAGAAACAAAACAAACTATACACATGTTTCCCTATACACCACCCTCTATACATGTTCTTTTTTAATAAAACACAAATCTAGGCGTCACATTTAGATTCACCCTATATAATTTAAGTTATTCAAATACCTTATTTATAAAATCTCGTTTTTAATAACCACAAATGTTAAATTGTTTAACAATTCAATTAAAGTAATTCAAATTTTACATAAATTTAATTAAAGTTGTATGCATTTTATAAAATTTTATAACACAGCCTTTTGATGATGGAAATGTTTATAAAGAAATAAAATCAACAATAAATAATTATCGTACATTTTTACAATATCTTGTGATATTAGAGTGACAATTCATTTCTGTAAAATTCAATTTTATTTTTATTTTTTTTATATATAAAAAACTACTGTTATACAGGATTGAAAACACAACTGATTCAAGTAAATAATATAGTGTCATCCAAATGTCACGCCTAGATTTGTGTTTTATTAAAAAAAATAAACTATACACCTGTTTTCCTATACACATGTTTCTTTTTAATAAAATACAATCACTGTTTTGGAATTGCACGAATTCACTTTCATACAAATGAACTATCACCCCAATATCACAAATTGTTAAAAAAAAGTTCAATAATTATTTATTGTTTAAAAACTGATAAGAGTTTTGATGGTAGTGCAATCAGCTAGATTTTATAATGCAGTGCTGTGATGATAATGGTATTGCCATTTAAATTTATATCAGGTTATACAAAAGAAAGTAAATAATAAATAATTGTTGAACATTTTTTCAATATCTTGTGATATTGAAGTGATAATTCATTTCTGTGAAAATTAAATTTTATTTATAATTCTTTTATAATCTAAAAAATAGTGTTATACAAAACTGAAAACACGACTAAGCAAATAATAAAGTATAATCACTGTTTGGGAATTGTAGCAAATTCATTTTCATACAAATAAACCATCGCCCAAAAACGACAAGATATTAGAAAAAAGTTCAATAATTATTTATTGTTTAAAAACTGATAAGCATGTTGATGGTAGTGCAATCAACTAGATTTTACAATGCAGTGCTCTGACGATGATGGTATTGCTATGGAAATACATATCAGGTAATACAAAAGAAAGTAAACAAGAAATAACTGTTGAACATTTTTTTAATATCTTGTAGTGTTGAGTGATTTTCATTTGTGTGAAAATCAAATTTTATTTTTATTATTAAAAATCTAGCTCTTTACAAGACTGAAAATATAGGGGCATCCAAATGTGACGCCTAGATTAGTGTTTTATTAAAAAAAAACTATACACATATTTTTCCTATCTATCACCCTATACACATGTTTCTTTTCAATAAATCACAAATCTAGGCGTCACATTTGGATGACTGCGTATTTTCTAATGAACGTGTTTGGAAAAAAACATTTTCAAAATTAAATAAAAGTGTATAAAACTATAAAATCGATTAATCAAAAAATACTTTCTTGACTTTTATTTTCTGTTCTTTTATGAAAGTTGTTTTCGAGTAACTGGTGAACTGAAATACACATATTGTCCTAAAAATATTATTTCCATTAAATAAAAAGTATTGAATTAACGAACATATCCAATTCAATAATCATATTTTTGCAAAGATTAATAGAGAAATATTATTGTAAATTTAAATTGCAAATTACAAATTTAAATAAATCATTTATGAAAATATGAATTACTTTTCGTTTTGTCAGTAGGTCATTGGCTGTTTTTAAAAGTATTTCTATATAAAATTACAATAGTAGAGACATAAAATTATAAATTGTAATTTTAATATCGATGCAAGTAAACCATTTATTGTATTAAACGGACTTTTTATTTTGGTAGAACGTTGTTTTCAAAAGTATTTTTTAATAAAATCACAATTTAAAATATTATAATTTTACTGCTACATCAGTGAAAATATGAAACGATTATTGAACAATTTTATGTATTTAATTTTAATTCTATTGTAGATAATTATAATTGTATAATTTATGTACATTGGAATGAACATGTTCGAAAATTATCAACAAGAAAAATGAAATTACATCAAGATTGAAAAATAATTTGATTTTTTAATATATTTTTTTCAATTAAAAAAAGAAATTATTTCACTTAATTTTTGTACCATTCTATAAACTGTATTCTAATTTTCTTCTAGTCATAAAACACATATACACCCGTCCCTCAATTTACGCGGAATGTCCGTTCCGCGTGGATTCGTTTTACGCGAATGAAAATCGCGTAAATCGAGTCTGTCAGTACAATAGAAAATATATTGGAAATAAAAGCTAGTAGAGTTGTAGAAACACATATTTATTTCACGTAGCTTTACAAAAAAATAATGACGTTTTAGAAAACAAGAGTGGATGAATTTTATTCGGTGTCACTGTCGCTACTGTAATTCAAAACAATCAACCTTTCATATATTTATATCGTGCTTTTATACGTTCAAGTGAGAATTTGCGTCACTCTGATGTATAATAAATTCCATGAAAAATTATATAAAATGAAATCTGTCTGACCGCGTACAAAAAGTGTGTAAATCAATACCGCGTAAAAAAAGTCCCGCGTAAATTGAGGGACGGGTGTATGTATATATATACATAATATATATATATATATATATATATAGGTGTTTTTTAAGCGTGATAGAGTTTTAAATTGAATCCCTATCGAACTTAAAAACACTTTATATATATATATATATATATATATATATATATATATATATATATATATAGGGTGTTTTTTTTAGAACGTTTGATAGGAATTTAATTTAAAGTTCTATCACGTTTAAAAAAACATACATACATAACAACTGATTTTAATATACAGAATATTAATTGTTCTAATAACGAACAAGATATTTGATTTGTGTACAGACATAAAAAATATATATCAGAGCTATAAAAACTTTGATTAAAAAAATCCTATTGTTTGATCTACAGTTATATTTACATTACTGTTTAATCATACGAAATCTCGATCACCCATTTTACAGATTTCGTTAATAAACCGATTTTAAAAACGGTTAAAAATTCAATTTATATTCGATTAAGTCGATTACCAATAACTAATAATTTTTCAATCGTAAAAAAAAATAAAAACGATCAAGAAATAAATTCTTTGAAATGTGATTTATTTTCCGCCTCGATAAAAAAACCATGTTTATTTTTAAAAGCGATAATCATCAATGTTTTACATAACTATTAAATCGTAAAAAAATACAAACGATGAAGAAATAAATTCCTTGAAATGTAATTTACTTTCCTCGTCAATAAAAATACTATGTTTATTTTTAAAATCAATAATCATCGATGTTTTGCATAATGGAAGTTGTTGAAAAAAATAATGTACTTCTCCAGGAAATGCAATATTTGCTCTCGTCTGAGAAAATTATGTTTTCCCAAACCTGTATTAGTTAATTAATATGTTCATTTGCATATGCAACCCATTTTTATCTGTTGATACGTGAAATAAATGATTTCTTACACGCAACACGTACATGATACCCACCCTTTTTTATTATTTGTCGCACAGTATCAGCACAGATTTGTTTTTTAAATAGTACTTTAATATCTTTTGCAATCTGACGTGCAGTTATTTGGGGATTTTCTTTCACTGAAGCCACAATATTACGCCTTTATCTAAATATTAACTTCGACGGCTGGCCAGAAAGCGGTTTCAAATGTGGATTTAAAATTGATTACTACCCTTTGAATGACAGGATGTTGTCTTCTAACACCCTTTCCTGTTTCACGAAAACTTTTTCCTTCTTTTTCCAACTTTAAAATAATTTTACACTCACTAACAGAAATTTCCTTTTTTTGAATTCCATCTTATTTATTTTTTTGCAAAAAACTTTAATATTAGGTACTAAAAATAATATTTTAGCATTTCAATTGCAACATACGAATTGGGATATTAGACCAATCAATAGGGCAAAAACAAGAAAATTAATCCGGAATGGATGAGGCCGTTTTTTTTTTGTTGGGGGCGATGTTACAAGTAACAATATGTGTTTTGCAACTGGAAAAAACGGTGAATAAAGGTACTAGGAAGGTGCAAAGTTGGCGAAATTATGTTTTTCGTTCTGCAAGCATAGACAATGCATTTTAGAGAAAAAAGTTTTAGATAAAAGTTGTAAAGAATGAAAAAACCTTTAATTTGAGCCATTACTTGATAAATTACGTTGATTGATTATTGCAAAAAAAGCGAAAAACCATAAAAATGGCCATTATTTACAAATCAATTATTTATTGCATTTTTCACTTTTTGAAACTTTTTCGGCATGCGTGGTGAAGCTTATACGAATTTAAACAAAATACCGTGTTGAAAATTCCAATTCGTTCATTAGTTGCTAACTTACTGTAAATTGTTTATCCCGAGATGCCCAATGTACGAGGCTATAACTTTCTAATGGCCGAAAGTTTCCAGTTTGAAAAGGGCTCAAACTCTTTAGCAAAATATATATTTTTATGTTATATTAGCGGCGTATAAAAATTTTTGTATTTTATTGCATAAAAAGTCATTAGAAAAAGTAGTTCCTTATTTGCTAATAAACATTGAAATTTTCAGCGATCCTATACATTGTGGCAATTTATAAAATAGAAAATCTGAAAGCTTATTGCAAGACGCAGATTTAAAAAAAAAAATCTGCCCAATAGAAAGCCAGATACGATTTTTTTTTTAAAAAAATCGTAGCCCTTTTGTTTACAACATTGAAGAAACAAATTTAGCGGCAATGGGTACCGTAAACCCTATATTTTTAATATTTTTATGTAATTTCAAAACCTAACGTTTATTTATCATCAAAATCGAAGGGAAATTTGACTATTTGAAAAGTAACGGGCCGGCAAGGTGGCGGGGGGACGTCTGCCGTCGAACTCTAGCGCAGCCGAAACAAATTGACTCTTACGTTTGAATCAGCAGCGGTCGGTCGCTCGGCGAATTTCTTGATAATTTATTATTTAAAAAAATCGTATCTGGCTTTCTATTGGGCAGATTTTTTTTTTTAAAAAAAATCTGCGTCTTGCAATAAGCTTTCAGATTTTCTATTTTATAAATTGCCACAATGTATAGGATCGCTGAAAATTTAATTGTTTATTAGCAAATAAGGAACTACTTTTTCTAATGACTTTTTATGCAATAAAATACAAAAATTTTTATACGCCGCTAATATAACATAAAAATATATATTTTGCTAAAGAGTTTGAGCCCTTTTCAAAGTGGAAACTTTCGGCCATTAGAAAATTATAGCCTCGTACATTGGGCATCTCGGGATAAACAATTTACAGTAAGTTAGCAACTAATGAACGAATTCGAATTTTCAACACGGTATTTTGTTTAAATTCGTATAAGCTTCACCACGCATGCCGAAAAAGTTTCAAAAAGTGAAAAATGCAATAAATAATTGATTTGTAAATAATGGCCATTTTTATGG
>CP092087.1:70815871-70950871 GCA_029203775.1 Neoneuromus ignobilis | reverse complement strand
ACTTATAAGTGAAAAACCAGAAGAATTACAAACATTATTCGAAACCCTCTTAGAAAAAAGCCGAAGAGTAGGGTTAAAAATAAATATGGGAAAAACTAAGGTCATGTTCAATAATTTCGCTGAAAGAAGAAAAATACAATTAGAGAATCAGTACCTGGGACAAGTGGACGAAATAAAATACCTAGGAAAAACTATAAGATACGATGGTGATTTATGGCCAGAAATCAAAACGAGAATCAGAGCTACATGGGCAACATTTGGGAGACTAAATAGTATAATGAAAAGCAATATACCAATCAGCTTAAAAAGAAAGGCATATAATCAATGTGTACTGCTGGCCTGTACGTATGGAGCAGAAACTTGGACTTTAAACGTAAGAATGAAACAGAAACTGGTAATTGCCCAGAGAAGCATGGAAAGAATAATGTTAGGAATTTCTAAACTGGACCGAAAAACAAGTAAATGGATAAGAAAACAAACAAAAGTAATGGATATAATAGAGCAAGTTAAATCGTTGAAATGAACATGTAGCGAGAAGAGAGGACAACAGATGAACGAAGATTGTTACGGAATGGAGACCAAGAGATAAAAAGAGACCTAAAGGAAGACCACATCAAAGATGGAGAGATGAAATTGTGAAGTATTGCGGGGCTAAGGTTGGATGAGATTGACCAGCGACAGGAAAGAATGGAAGAGGCTCGGAAAACTCTTCTTATGACATTCGACGAGGCTTTCGCCCAGCAGTGGGCTATTAGTAGTAGTAGTATTATATATATATATATATATATATATATATATATATATATATATATATATATATATATATATATGGGAGACGCATTTAATCTTTAACCCAAAAATAGACCTCAAACAGTTTGACAAACAAAATTCAATTTTAAAAACTAAAATTGAATTTTGGTTTTTCAACAAGCGCTTCAGAAGTTTTAAATAAACACACATATATAAATTCATATATATATATATATATATATATATATATATATATATATATATATATATATATATATATATATATATATATATATATATATATGGTCAAAATAATAGGTACACCAAGTATTTTTTCTTAAATATAAATTAAATCATAGAAAATATTTATATAGGATTTATTACTAATAAATAACTAATCGTGTTTAAAATATATATCTAAACAAACGACCTGTTGTCATGGCAACCGTAAACAGCGCGAAATTTGAAAACTATTAGAGATATTTTTTTATATGAATCATTTTTGTATATATATATATATATATATATATATATATATATATATATATATATATATATATATATATATATATAGGGTTTTCCAATAAGAGTTTCAGAAGTTTAAATAGAAATAAAACCAAAAGTATTCAATTAATTAGTTATTATTATTTTTCATTTTCAAGTAAATTCTATGGCATTATTGATGGAACACAATTTTACTCATATAACCATCAGGATTTCGATTGACTTAATGCATTCGTTCAACCTAATTTTTACTCACTCTTTCACATAATTGTGATCCAATTTCATGAATTACACGTTCAATGTTCATTTTTAATGCCTCTGCAGTTTGTGATTGATCAGTATAAGCCAATGTTTTCACATAACCAGACAGAAAATAATCCAATGGAGTTAGAACACATGATCTTGATGGCTGATTAACGCGTCCATTTTGTGAAATGATAGACTCATTAAACTCTTATTTCAATAAATTTATTGATATTTTTACAATTTCTAAACGTTGTTGAAGTGTTAATCGTTCCATGATAATTTGCCAAACTATACTGAGTTGAAATATCAAAATTAGATTGGAAAAAAAATTCAATCATGACTACTACCAACTCGCAAAATTCTGACATTTTATTAGAAAATTCTTAATTGTTCTATTCTTCGCTGTCTAAATTTCATGCACAACGTCCTACATTAAAATCGGTATAATTCAGACAAACTTTTGTATTTATTAACGTCATTGTTTTAAATTACAGAAATACAAACGTGTAGGTAAAAATTAATTAACATAAACACTGACTTTAAAGAATTATATATATATATATATATATATATATATATATATATATATATATATATATATACGTATATATGTTATATATATATATATATAGAAACAATATATATATATATATACATATTATATATATAATATATATATATAAAACAATAAATAAATTATGTTCATCTTAGAAACAATCGGATTGAACATATTATGATAAATATTATTATAAAACAATAAATAAATTATATTGCAAGTGTAGTTAAAAATAATATATTGAAATCAACAACGTTGTAAATTCCTTCTCTCTCATAATACACATTTTTTAAAAAGTTATTAAATGTCAATGCTATTCAACTAGATTTGTTGTTGTTGTCACGTTTAATTCTCGAATAATAGTCATTAAATAAATTATGTATACATGTGTACATACATACATACACAATATATATATATATAGGTGTTTTTTTAAACATGATAGAACTTTAAATTGAATTCCTATCGAAAATTCTAGTTAATCTAAAAAACATCTTTATCATACCTCTATATACATACACACAGACATGTGTATGTATATATATATATATATATATATATATATATATATATATAAAAGGTGTTTGATGAAAATTGCTTTAATAAATATATTTCTCCTAATTATAAAAATATATAGTTGTTTTTTAATTTTTGGAACTTAATTTCCTTTTTTACATTAATTCTTTGTTTCGTATAACTCGGCATTATTTAGGAACGTAACAACCGTGTTATACGAGGGTTACCTATATATATATATTTATATATATATATATATATATATATATATATATATATATATATATATACACATATGTGTGTATGTATATATAAAAAAATATGATAAAAAATTTTTTTTTTCAAAAAATTAAATCACAAAACTAACGCATGCAGATATTCATTTCATCTAGAATAGACTTCACAAATCGTTAAAAATTTTCGAATACCGTCACAAGTAATTAATAAGTCAATTCAGGTCATCAAAAAGGGTCACAAATCCATGAAAAAGAACTTGTTGCAAAAAACAATAAATAACCGAAAACAGTTCATGCTTGCAGACCAGATGACGAAATGAAAAGAAAGATTCAACCCCCAGTTGTAGATGGATTGAATAAGGACACACAACACAAATTAGTATATGTATATATAAAACGTTAGTCTAGATATTAACAGAGAGATAAAAAGACACATAACGAGCTATGGGAGCATGCTATAAGTCCCTAGGTGCGTTAAACATACGAAGAATCAACATTACAAGAAGACAAAATACACTAAAACTGGAAAAAAAAGATTTTAACAGAAAGGCTCTGACGATGATGGCGTCGCCATCGAAATGCATCAGCCGATATAATTATAGATTATATAATTATAAATAATAAGTGACTAAGTGATTATTGAACACTTTAAATTATTGTGGTGTTGGAGTTAAAATTCATTTGTGTAAAATGATAGAGTTTTTTAAAAAAATTTGATAGAACTTTCGATAGGGATTCAATTTAAAACTCTATCGCGCTTAAAAAAACATCCGTATATGTAATATGTATAAATTAGTAAGAACGTATATACATAATACCTACATTGGATGTAGTAATATGGCTCATGCCAATTGCATCTCAGTACCGGAGATATGGTGGACGGTTTTGTCAGGATGTTTATGGGCAGATGCGTACCAACAGTTGTTGAATTGATGGCTGCACGTATGGTAAATTGTATCAGTAACACAACATTGTGTATAAATCATACGAGGGGAAATTATGATACAGTGAATACGACGAATTTTTATGAACTAGACAACAATCGGTCGTCGAGAGCAAAAACCTCTCGCGTTCAGGTAAAAGGTGAATCGTTCTTTTTAAATATATATATATATATATATATATATATATATATATATATATATATATAGAAAGAGAGAGAGAGAGAGAGAGAGAGAGAGATGGTCATCCACATGTGACGCTTAGATTTGTGTTTTATTAAAAAGGAACAAAAGAAACTATACACATGTTTCTTTTTAATAAAACACAAATCTAGGCGTCACATTTGGATGATTCTACATACTATTGAGTTGGCAAATAAGTAATTGTTGTAAAACATACATATTTGGAATTTTTCAAAAAATTATTTATAATTGAAACAATTTACGATTGTTAGCGAATTGAATGGACTATAAAAACAAAATGATTCTAAAAGTTATTCGACTGATAATCATTCGAGATAACTGTAGGTATTTGTCATATGTATTTGGTGAGTAACATTTACATAATAAATCTGATAGATGTACAGTGAGTCAAAGTGAAACTCATACAGTATTATGTTCAATAAATTGTTGTATATAAATTTTTAAATAAAAAAAAAAACCTATTATATTTGACTTAAATTGTTTATTAAGGATATTTTTATCATATAGAAATAAATAAATCATAAAATAATACTTAAAAATCAAAAAAAAGTACGAATTCTGAAAAATCATTCAAAAACTCATCAAAATGAAACTCATACAACTAACAAATTATTTATTAAATTAAAATTTACAATGGATTGAATTATTTTAGTACTTAGTAGAGTAGTCTTTATTAATTTTTATAGCCTTTAAACGATTCAGGATGGATTTAACTAATTTTTCACACTAAGCTAGATCATTTTTTCCATTTTTCTAATAACGCTTTTTTAAATCATTGTTATTAATAATAGTGTGTGTTCTAATGGCAACTTCTAAGTGATTCCATAGATTTTCAATCACATTTATATCAGGTGATTATGGTGGTGTTTCCAGTACTTTGAGGCGGTTATATAACAACCAACTACGTGCTTTATAAGCTTTGTGCTTGGGGTCGTTGTCCTGATAAAAATTAAATGTTTGTAAAATCACAAGTTTTTGAGCACTGGCTTTCAAATTTTTTCTTAATAGATCAATATAAACATTTTTATTTATAATGCCATCTATAAAATTAAATTTCCAACCCCTCTCGCAGACATACACCCCCATACCATAAAATGTTCGCTCCCATGTTTGACTGTAGGACGTAAGTGTTTTAAAGACATTTCTGTATTTGGTTTCTGCATTAATTCTCCCGTTGGATCCAAATAAATTATATTTACTTTCGTCCATAAATAAAACATCTTTCCAATAATCAAAACTCTTATTAATATGTTCCCAAATGAAGCTTAACCTTTTGTTGCGATTAGCTAGATTTATGAAAGGTTTCTTCCTGGCAATACGAGCATGAAACCCATTTTTATTTAGTATATTGCGAATTGTTTGAGGACTTGCTTTTTTATTTAGATACTTTCCAACTTCTAAATTCAATTTGGGTCCGCTAATTTTCGAATTTTCTTTAATTTTTCGTACAATCCAACGCTCGTCATGGTCATTAAAAATCTTGCGGAGACTCTTTCTGACTTTATTGTCAACATTTTGACCGTTTTTAAATCTTTTTATTATAGATTGCATTGTAGCGTGGCTTTTATTAACTATTTTCCTAATTCCCCGTAGAGTTTTTCCATCTTTGTAATGAAAAATCATTAGCTTTCGCTTGTCCATCGATGATTATTCCCTTTTTCTACTCTACTGAGTGAAAATCCAATTTATATTTTTTACAAAATGATTACAAACGACTTAACAATAGGGTTTCTTTTTCTAACCAAAGTGACCAAACACATATTTGAAGAGTATACTTTCTTAACACAACAGTTTTCAAGCGAGAGTAATTCGTTTAATGAGTTTAATTTTGATGTATTTTCTGTTCATTTTTCAGAAATGGTTCCTTTTTCTGGAGTACAAGTATTAATTTACAATTAACATTTTCAGATATAATAAAAATAACTTTAATAAAGAACTTAACCAAGAGAAATAAAGAAAATTGTTATTATATTAAAATATACGTGTAAAATTATTGGACACATAACTCTGTATGAGTTTCACTTTGACTCACTGTATATTTTCTTAGAAATACGTTTTGTATTAATACAGATAAATTATTTATCTGACATATCGCAAGTTTTTCTGTTATAAAAAAACATTAAATAACTGATAACTGTCTACCGAAATATTAAAATAAAATTACAATGATTACTTGGAAGATATTTTGATAAGAATATAGCATATGAGATTGTAAACCTCGGCCTTTGATATTAAAAAAATATTGTAATATCATGGTCATCAAAATGTGACGCCTAGATTTACGTTTCATTAAAAAAAAACTATAAACATGTTTCCCTATACACCACCCTATATACACGTTTTTTTTAATAAAACACAAATCTAGGCGTCACATTTGGATGAGCCTATACAATTGATTTAATGTTATGATCAAATCACTGATAACTGTCTACCGAAATGTTAAAATAAAATTAAATGATTACTTAGAAGATATTTTGATAAAAATATAGCATATGGGATTTTAAATTTCGGCCTTTATTATTAAAAAATATTGTAATATCGTGTAGTCATTTTATGTGGTCATCCAAATGTGACGCCTAGATTTATGTTTTATTTAAAAAAAAAACTATACACATGTTTCCCTATACACCACCCTATATACGCATATTCCTTTTTAATGAAACACAAATCTAGGCGTTACATTTGGATAACCATACACAATTGATTTTATGTTTCGACCAAATCGTTTGATTTATGAATTTAATTATTTTTTTATACTGTTGAGAATCAAATCAATTTTCTTTAAAATATCTCAATTGTCTGACAGTAAAACTGTAATTGATTGATAATAGAATTCAGTATAAAATAATTATTTTTTATTACTGTAAAATTACCAAAATAATACAATACTGATTTTATTAAACAAATTTGTCTAGTATGTATGTAACTTCCTGTCACGTTTTACAGATGCTTGCTCTAAATTCATTCTGAACAAGTGATTTAATTTCGTATGTTTTATTTGTAAACACTTTAGAACCATTTTTTTTATTTTTTTCGGTGAATTAATACGGTACTGGATTTAAATAAATTGTTTGATTATTATTTCCTGTCACGTTTAATAGAAATTTACTGCATATTCAAACCAAAACGAACAATTAAATTTTGTATGTTTTGTTTAAATATTTTTGACAATTTCTCAAATTTATACATTTTTTTTTAAAGCTTGATAGAACTTTAAATTGATTCCCTATCGAAAGATCTATCTAACCTAAAAAAAAACATTATTTATATATCTATATCTATATATATATATATATATATATATATATATATATATATATATATATATATATATATATATATATACAAGTGTGTGTGTATATATATATATATATATATATATATATGTATAAGTCATCCAAATGTGACGCCTAGATTTGTGTTTTATTAAAAAAAAAACCTATACACATGTTTTCTTATACATCACTCTTTATACTCATATTTTTTTTTAATAAAACACAAATCTAGGCGTCACATTTGGATGACTTATAAATAAACAATCTTGTTTGTGTATATATATATAAATATATATATATACATATATAAATATATATATATGTATATATATATATGTTTTTTTAGGTTAGATAGAATTTTCGATAGGGATTCAATTTAAAGTTGTATCACATTTAAAAAACACCTATCTTCTGAAATTATAATATATTTTAAAGACTCAAAATTTTATGTACATCTCTGAATAAAAAAATCTTGTTCCTACTGTGAAACTCGGCGGTGGTAGAGTAATGGTATAGGGGTGTATAACAAGTAAGGGTGTGAGATAAATGGAGTTTTTAGAATCCACGATGGATAAATATGTTTACTTAAATATTTTAAAACGAAATATAAAGCAAAGTGCTGAAAAATGAAGTCTAGGTCCCGATTATAATTTTTTGCATGACAATAATTTGAAGCACATGGCAGAAGTTGTTAAGTTTTAGGTATTATATAAGTTCCAAAACAGTTGCATGCACCTCCCAAATCTCTAGACCTAAACCCTATAGAACATATGTGGCATTTTCTCGAACGTAAATTCGCCAACATGGCATAATTGTAAAGGAAATGTTGAAGAAAGTTATAGAAAAAGAATGGAATAAGATTAGTGCTAAGGAAACCACAAAAAGTAGACCATTCCATGCAAAAACGATTATAAGAGGTTCTTAAAAGAAGAGGCTATCCAACCAGTTACTAATTCACTTGAAAAGTTTATTTTACTTTATATTATTTTCGATTTTCATTTTTTGTACGCAGACATTTTCTGCTCAATTTGTATGAATTTTTGTGTGTTTTATTTTTTAGTTTATTTGTTCTAAATTTAACATGTTTTGAATTGTCATGTATAAATAATTAATAGTTTATAGAATTATTAGAAAATATATTTGTTTTTAAATTTACATTAATAAGGTTGTTTTATTGAGAAATATATCCGTATTGATAAGTGTATGCAGACATTTTCAAGCATGCGTGTATATATATATATATATATATATATATATATATATATATATATATATATATAAGGTTGGCAAGTATCTCCCTTCCGCTTTTTTTTTTTGTACATAGCTGCGAAATTCAAAAGACCAGAAGGCGGAAGAGAGATATTTGCCAACCTAATATACACACACACACACACACACACACATATATATATATATATATCGATTAAAAATTAAAAATAGTAAATATATTTTAGAATGCTTTTATGTAAAAGAGAGAAATGTTTTGTACATTTGAAGGACTTTACATTCTTCGCATGTTTATTTACACACCAGTTGATATAAAACGCAACGGTACTTCAAAACTACCAGAATAATTTAAAAGATACAAGTAGAGAATAGTTGAACTAATGTACGATATAATTAGGAATAAATCATTTACAACGAAGATTATATGATGAAGGTCCATCGACAAACATAAACGTCGAACGACTCGCAAACACATATTTGAAGTTTACACATTTATCTTTTAATTGTAAGACTGCTCGATTGTTCCTCTAACGACATAAATTATGTCTTCGATAAACGTCACTGACGATTTCCACTTTGTCAGTTATCTCGAGATCAGCAGATTTAGTTCATTGTTAAGCGAATGTGTCCATAAATGGAAATTTCTCAACAATGACACATAACCTATTTTGTAAATAACAATGCGAGACTTAAAAGTGTACATTTTATCTCATTATATACGATTTTTCAACAAGGACGTTAGAACTTTGACAGCTGGTAGCAGCATGTTTGAATTTTTTTTCAAGTTCATTTTGACATTTCAACCCAGTATAGTTTGCAAATTATCATAGAACGTTCAACACTTCAACAACGTTTAAAAAATTGTAACAACTTCATTAGATTTATTGAAACGAGAGTTTAATGAATCCATTATTTCACGAAATGGACCCATTAATTGTCCACCAAGATCATGTGATGTTACTATATTGGATTATTGGTTGTTTTGGAACTGTGGCTGATTCACTTTACACAAATGAATTTTAACCCCAACGCCACAATAATTTAAAGAGGTATTCTAGTCTATAATTTCGAAAAAATCAATTTTTTGTATATTTTTAAAGTTTAGACCTTTAAGAATATGTCCCTAAGAGGATTTTTCGAAATTCGAATTATTTTCAGAGTTATAGCTATTTTTGTGTGGTCTGGCCGGAACGAATCAACTTTAAACGCGTTTATCTCGAAACTACTTTTTTCGACACGGTTGACGTAATATCTCAAATTCTAATGGACCGATTTATTTGAAATTTGGTACAGAGTTTCACAATATAACAGTGATTGCCCCTGCGTATGATTTTTTGAAAATTTTGTTTTTTACTATTTTTAAAAAATTCCGAAAGTTGAAAAAATAAGGTAAAAAATAACTGTTTTTCACACTGCCGCCATTTTGTGAAAAAAAAAATTTTTTAAATTTCTCTAGGCCGGGATACTACTACAACCTTCTTTTTCAATAATTTCAAAAAAATTTTGTTTCATATGACCGGAAGGGTTGGAATCACGTCAACCAGAAGACACCTTTTTTGAGCCCCCACTTTGCCAGCCTGTACCTTTTTCAATTTTGAATTTTTTGTTTTTAATAATACTTTTTTATACTCTTAAAATGTCAATAAACAACTGGTAAAAAATGGATAGTAAAAATATTTGTTGGTTTTTTTTTTATAGCGCCCGAAAAAACACCTAAAATTCGTGTGTTTAGACTAGAATACCCCCTTAAAGTATAATCACTTATTGTTCACTTGTTATTTATAATTATATCGGCTGATGCATTTCGATGGCGACGTCATCATCGTCAGAGCCTTTCTGAAAGGCTCTGACGATGATAACGTCGCCATCGAAATGCATCAGCCGACATAATTATAAATAACAAGTGAACAATAAGTGATTATTGAACACTTTAAATTATTGTGGTGTTGGGGTTAAAATTAATTTGCATAAAGAATATTCCAAACCTGGATAGAAGAATGAATCAAAAATATCAGAAATTATTTCAATACATATTTGTTTAAAAATATCGAATATCTCCAAACTTAAACGATATTATGAAATATTTTAAATAAAAATATTTATAGAATTATCTTTCGGTGTCATCTAGTGTTTTTATTTTTTTACAAACAAAATTACGGTCAATAACATCAAATGGTAAATAATTATACTCGTTTTATAAATAGTAAAATGTATAATTAATCGCGAATAAGATTTGCAATCGGCTCTGAATATAGATTAAGTTCATTACTAGTCGCGGTGGTATTTCGCGAAAATCATTCGAAATATTTAGAGTACCGGATATGTTTATGAAAAAACGAGAACGAAGTGAAAAAAAAACGCCTTAGTACACATTTTTTCAACGTAATATATGCACATTGTATTCCGAACGCCTACCGATCTACCTGCTCGCCTGCCTCGTCTTTTGAATAAGTGAAATCCTCGAGGCATATTTTTCACAGACTAAATATTATTCATAAGATGATTGTAAAAGTTCAAGAGTCTGCGTGGATTTGAATACATTAGGTGGACAGTTATATGACATTCGTATGAAAAATTAATTGCGAAACGTTCTTGTTCCGTGATATCATCGGTTTGTTTATTGATGCATTTGAGGATTTTAACAATAGGTGTACGAAAAAAGATCTTTTCTATATGGAAATTTAAGTTTTTGTCGATTTTAATATCGGTGTGTATGTTTTTAAATACACTGAGAGAATGGCTAGTGTCTGTTTTTATGAATATATCATAAATAGTATATAATTAACATGGAATAGACTTGTTAAAAATTTTGATCTGCTGACTAATAATCACACACACACACACATACATATATATATATATATATATATATATATATGGCCAAAATAATAGATACACCAAGTATTTTTTCTCAAATATAAATTAAAACATAGAAAATATTTATATAGGATTTATTACGAATAAATAACTAATCATGTTTAAAATATATACCTAAACAAACGACCTGTTGTCATGGCAACCGCAAACGGCACGAAATTATGTTAAAATCTTTTAAATATTTTTATAAAATCGTATGACGTTTAGATTAGATAATTTATTTATGTTAAACTGTAAATTTAAAACAAATAATATTTATTATAATTAGTTATTATTATTTTTTTATTTTCAATCAAACTATGGCATTAGGGTGGTGGAAAACAATGTGTTGTATAGCAAAGTATTATGTTGCGTAGCAATGAATTATTGTTGCTACGCAACAATAATAATAAATAAATAGGTAACGGTGGCAACCGCTGTTATTAACAGCGATGCGAAAATAGTGTATATAAAATAGTGTAAAAATAAGAGTGTAAATTAACGATACGATATAATAAAAAGTGTAAAGAGATAAATAAAGTATACATCACTGAGAATCTTATTAATAAAAATTGCAGTCCATTACAATACATAATCAGTACCACGAGATTAAAACATCGTGGATTTACAACAATACAATGTGTATTATTTCTTTTTAATAAAACACAAATCAAGGTGTTACATTTCAATGACCCTATACTGTAATGAAAAATATCGTTGATACTTTTACTGATTAAAAAAGATATCTTTAAAAATGGCACAAACAATTATAGGGGGCAGGAAATAAATATCGAACTTAAAACGAGAAATATGTATTTTTTGAATTTTTTTCCTTGATACCAACTAGAATATGTACACTGGAAATACCTCATGACGTAAATGAATTATACTTTTATATAAATTTTAATTACAGTTTTTTATTTTTTTTAAGAAAAAAAGTTAAGTATTATACATACCTACATATTGTTTAAAAATCGCTATTAATATTTGAAATTATAAATAATTTAATAACATATTTCAACAGCCATAAACATTTCATTATCGTTTGATGATTTGTTTTTAAATGGCTGCATATTTGACCATTACCGAAATTTTAATTACTAATAAATAATTCACGTAATAAAGAACGACTGATAACTAATTAAAAATTAAAATTCGAACAGTAAATCTTTCGTATAACTTTTACCAAACTGAAATGGTTTTAATGGAAATAGAACTGCAGTTCATGAATATTTAACAATGATAATTTTTACAATATTTGCTGCATATCGTCTGGGCATTGACTTCGACAAACGCTGACATCCTTTTTGAAGAATACAATGCCACGTTTCTTGATATATTCATATGACTCACGTAGTTTTTTTAATCCTTTTTTTATATTTATTACAAACAAAATAGCTTTGTTCGAAGATAACGCTTTGTCATCGCAATCGCCAATCTTATTTTCCATTATTCGTTCCATTCTTTGCGATCTTTGTAGTCCACATTAATTCTCAAAATTATCTATTTCAATAGACTTTTATATTCTTTTTAGTGCATTTATTAAACAAAAAATTCGTTACGATACACAGATACAGTGAATCAAAATGAAACTCATACGGTATTATATCTATAGGGTTTTCCAATAAGAATGTCAAAACTTTGATAGCTGATGGCAGCCATGTTTGAATTCTTTTTTAAGTCCATTTTGATATTTCAACTCAGTATAGTTGGGCAAATTATCACAGAATTACTAACACCTCAATAATATTTAGACATTTTAAAAACTTTAAAAATATAATGAGTTTATTATGTCACGAAATGGACCGATTAATTGGCCACCAAGAAGATCATGTGATCTAATTAAATTGGATTATTTTCTATGGGGTTATGTGAAATTATTGGGTTATGCTGATAAACCACAGAAGCAAATATTAAAAATAAGCATTGAAGTGTAATTCATGAAATTGGATCACAATTATGTGAGAGAGTGATTAAAAATGGAACTCAACGAATGCACTGTCCAGCGAAATCGTGGTAGTTATATGAGTGAAATTGTATTCCATCATTAATGCCATAGAATTTTCTTGATAATAATAACTAATTAATTGAATACTTTTTGTTTTATTTTCATTTAAACTTCTGAAACTCTTATTGGAAAACCCTATATATATATATATATATATATATATATATATATATATATATATATATATATATATATATATATATATACAAAAATGATTCATATATTGAAATATCTATATTTTTTAAATTTCGCGCTGTTTACGGTTGCCATGACAACAGGTCGTTTGTTTAGGTATATATTTTAAATATGATTAGTTATTTATTCGTAATAAATCCTAAATAAATATTTTCTCTGTTTTAATTTATATTTAAGAAAAAATACTTGGTGTACCTATTATTATTTTCTATTAAATATTTTATAAAAATATTTAATAGATTTTAAAATGAATTTTTGTCGCAAACACCACAATGGTTATAAAGTGTTCAATAATCACTTATTGTTTATAACTATGTCGGTTGATGCGCATTTCAATGACGATGTTATCATCGTCAGAGCCCTGTTGTTTAAAAAATATATACAGGAATATTTGCATAGTCCAGAGTTAATCGGTTCCATTGATTAGCCGGACTATTTGAAACCGGACTAATCGAAACATTAACTACATACAAAAAACGTTAATCGGTTCCAAACAAATTTTTTTCCTGTTTTTCAATAAATAAAACGAGGGTAATCTATTCAAATGTTTGAATGTATCAACAAAACGAAATCATGGATTTATACATTCATTTTAAATAGATTTTAAATTAATTTTCAAACGGGTTATTAAAATTTAATTATCAAAAAATTGACTTTATTCTAGAGTTGCGAATCGAAAACTAATAGAAAAAGAAAAAAGATTACAAAATTAGAACTGCGCATGCGTTGCGCATAATATGCATATACGATTTCGGTTTTCTTTTTTATTATGTTTTTATAATAGAGGGGAAAACTTGAAAATTTGCGTATAAAAATAATTTTATGTATTAATTTTTTGGGATTTTTTTCAAGAAAAACTTTTTAGTAGGATTTTTTTGAAGTAAAATTTTTTTTTTTTTTGGAAACCGGACTAATCGAATCCGGACTATGCGAGGTATTGCTGTATATATATATATATATATATATATATATATACACTCATGTAATAAATTATTTTGTACATTGATTATAAATGAATTAGCTACATAATTAAAATTAATTAATGAAAATATTTCTTTATTATTCAACATTTCTAATTACAAAAAATATTTAATTCAAAATACTATTGATTGAGTTAAGAACGTATTTATTCAAGTGCGAAAGAAATGTCTATTAATTATTAATAAGAAATGATTTACACAACAATTACAATTAATTTGAGTGAAATATCCATGCAGAACCGAGTCGAAATAATTGATCAATGTTCAAATACGCTTTAAGCATTGCAGTAACTACTTTTAAGTCTTCTTAGAGGCGTGTCAGATTTCTTCCAGTAGCAAATAAGTAAAAGCACGTGTAGATTTTTATCAACAATGATCATCTACTAGAACGTGTTAAAAAAATGTAACACTTAATGAAATATTCGTTTGTGATGAATCACTTACTTCAACGCCGTAAGATATTGCAAAAATGTTTAATAATTTATTAAATTCTTTGTTTTGGAACTGTGGCTGATTTACTTTAACACAAATGAATTGTTATCCCCAACACCACAATGGTTATAATACAGTAATACTCGCATAGTCCGGTTTGAAATTTCCAAAAAAAAATTCGTACTTGAAAAAATCATACTAAAAATTTTTTCTTGAAAAAAATACCAAAAAAATAATACATAAAATTATTTTTATACGCAAATTTCCAAGTTTTCCCCTTTATTATGAAAACATAATAAAAAAGAAAACCGAAATCGTATATGCACATTATGCGCGACGCATGCGCAGTTCTAGTTTTGTAATCTTTTTTCTTTTTCTATTAGTTTTCGATTCGCAACTCTAGAGTAAAGCCGATTTTTTGATAATTAAATTTTAATAACCCATTTGAAAATGAATTTAAAATCTATTTAAAATGAATATAGAAACCCCTGATTATGTTTTGTTGATACATACAAACATTTGAATAGATTACCCTTGTTTTATTTACTGAAAAACAAGGGAAAGATTGTTTGGAACCAACTAACGTTTTTTGTAATTAGTTAATGTTTCGATTAGTCCGGTTAATCAGTGGAACCGATTAACCGAACTATGCGCGGTATTGCTGTATATATATATATATACACCAGTCCCTCAATTTACGCGGGACTTTTTTTACGCGGTATTGATTTACGCGGCACTTTTTATGCGCGGTCAGATAGATTTCATTTTATATAATTTTTCATGGAATTCATTATATATCAGAGTGACGCAAATTCTCACTTGAACGTATAAAAGCACAATATAAATATATAAAAGGTTGATTGTTTTGAATTACAGTAGCGACAGTGACACCGAATAAAATGTATCCACTCTTGTTTTCTGAAACGTCATTATTTTTTTGTTAAGCTATGCGACATAAATATGTGTTTCTACAACTTTACTAGCTTTTATTTCCAATATTTTTTTCTATTGTACTGACAGACTCGATTTACGCGATTTTCATTCGCGTAAAACGAATCCACGTGGAACGGATACTCCGCGTAAATTGAGGGACGGGTGTATATATGTTAATTATAAAAAAATCACGCATATTTCCTTATTAAAAATCAAACAACTCTGACATCTTGAAATAATTTCAGTTTAATTAAAAATACAATATTTTGAAATGAAATTTTGTTAAAAAGAAACATGTATATAGAGTGGTATATAAAGAAACATGTATTCTACACATGTTATGTTAAACTGTAACAATTTCTCAACAAATAATTGAATTATAAAGGTCATCCAAATGTGACGCCTAGATTTGTGCTTTATTAAAAAGAAACATTTGTACATTTTATAATCATATTTTTACAATTTTATGATTTTTTTGTGCAATTGCGGTATTCTTGGTCTTGATCTATTTTGATTTTTCTTCATATCATTGAAGTACGTATGCTTATTTCCATAATATGAATTTTAGATTTCTTGAAGTTCCAATGTATTCTAGTTGTATCAAGAAAAAAACTTATCCCCTGTCATGATATATAGGATTTTCCAATAAGCGTGTCAGAAGTTTAAATGGAAATAAAACGAAAAATATTTAATTTATTAGTTACATATTTTATTTATTTTTAAGCATATTGTATGGCATTAATGATGGAATACAATTTCACTCATATGACTACCACGATTTTGCTTGATCCAGTTTTTAGTCACTCTTTCACATAATTGTGGACCAATTTCATGAATTACACGTTCAATGTTTATTGTTAATGTTTCTGTTATATGTGGTTTATCAGCATAAACCAGAGATTTAACATAACCCACAAAAAATAATCCAATGGAGTTAGAACACATGACCTTGGTGGCGAATTGATCGGTCAATTTAGTGAAATAATGGACTCATTCAACTCTTATTTCAGTAAGTATATCGAAGTTCTTACAATTTCTAAGTGTTGTTGAAATGTTCAACGTTCCATGATCATTTATCAAACTATACTGAGTTGAAATGTCAAAATGAGCTTAAAAAAATTCAAACATGACTGCCACCAGCTGTCAAAGTTCTGACAGTCTTATTGGAATATATATGTATATATATATATATATATATATATATATATATATATATATATATATATATTTATATATACGAGAGTTCTTTGATAAGTCCGTGTAAAAATAAAAACTGCTTCATTTTTTTGAATAAATCGTTTTTATTTTTCAACATAGTCTCCTTTTAGGCGTATACACTTCATCCAACGCTGCTCTAGTTTGTTGATCCCTTCTGAATAATAGGATTTGTCCAAGTCTGTAAAATAGTCATTCGTTCCTGCAATCACCTCCTCGTTCGAATAAAATTTTTTTCCCGCGAGCCATTTCTTCATATTAGGGAACAAATAATAGTCCGATGGAGCCAAGTCTGGAGAATAGTGGGGATGTGAAACGATTTGGAACCCTATTTCCATTAGTTTTGCGGCCACAACTGCTGAGGTGTGAGCTGGTGCGTTGTCGTGATGAAAGAGGACTTTTTTGTGGGCTAATCGGGGACGTTTTTCTTGCAACTCGGTTTTCAAACGATCCAATAACAATGAATAATATGCACCTGTAATGGTTTTACCCTTTTCCAAATAGTCGATAAAGATTATTCCTTGCGAATCCCAAAAGACAGTCGCCATAACCTTCCCGGCCGAAGGAATTGTCTTCGCCTTTTTCGGAGCAGATTGCCCCTCGATAACCCATTGTTTAGACTGCTCTTCGGTCTCAGGAGTGTAGTGATGTATCCATGTTTCATCTACAGTGATGAAACGACGCTTAAAGTCCTGCGGATTTCGCTGAAACAGCTGCAAACCGTTCTTGCAACACTTCACACGACCTCGTTTTTGGTCGATCGTGAGCAATCGCGGCACCCACCTGGCGGATAGCTTTTTCATGTCCAAATGTCGGTGCAAAATATTATGTACCCGTTCACACGAGATGCCTACAGCACTAGTAATCTCACGCACTTTCACTCTTCTGTCATCCATCACCATATCATGGATTTTATCAATGATTTCTGGAGTGGTGACTACCAACAATTATTTGTCCAGAACGTTCAGCGTCTCTTGTGCTCATATGGCCACTCCGAAAATGTTGAAACCACTTATAAACCGCACTAATCGAAGGTGCAGAGTCACCGTAATGTTTATCGAGCTTCTGTTTAGTCTCCTGAGGCGTTTTGCCTTTAATGAAGTAGTGTTTAATCGACACGCGAAATTCTTTTTCGTCCATTATTTGACAATCACTCGATGAAATTTGATTCCAACGATTGTCAAACACAAAGGAATAGACCGATATGGCTGAAACTTGATATGTGTTCTTCCAAGAGGTGCTACTAATTAAAAATAACCTCGATATGCACCAGTGGTGCCATCTTTCGGAATTTACACGGACTTATCAAACGACCCTTGTATATATATATATATATGTGTGTGTGTGTGTTATTCTGTTAGAAAAAAGCTCGATAACGAAAAAATATCAAAGTAAATATATGGTCACCCAAATGTGACGCCTAGATATGTGTTTTATTAAAAATAAACATGTACATAGTTTCTTTTTAATGAAACACAAATCCAGGCGTCACATTTGGATGACCTTATACATATTTATAGATTATTAAATTGTCTTTTTTCATTTCGTACGATACGGTCAATTGAAAGTCGTTGCCAGAAACAACAACAAGTAATAAAAACCTGTACACTAAACGACATATAACCATTTCCGTGTACGAGACAATAACGCCAAACGTATATATTAAGAGATAATAAACGTCTAAGAGGAATGAAAGTAATATGCAGCGAATGATTAAACACGTATTCTACACGAGACAAATAAACTGTGTTACATGACGAAGAACCAGGTCAATGGTATCGGCTGATATTTCATTGACCTATACAGGCAACAGTACATTTAACGTTCATGGGATGATGATGATGATGACGATGTGCAGTGATCTCGGGGACCTTTCCAACAGAGAAAAGTACATACTGTGATGTGTACGGACGTGTAATTTGTTTCTTTGGTACCGGATCGCTTTCCTGCAGAATTATCCATTCGTTTCAGTAATAAAAAGACGTGCAAAGTGGGTACACTTTTTCGTATTTGAATTGCATGAAATTACTATCTGCTATGTGGATGTTTTTCAGACGGTTCTTTCGATTATTACTGAGATGTGTACTTTCAGTTTTTCATATTATTTTTTTTTTTAATAATAGATTTGGTGGTAATGTAACTAATTCACTGTCATGCAAATTATTCTAATATCATATTTTTTTTTAAAAAAAAAAGTGTTCAATGATGGTCATTCATTGTTCACTTTATTCAGTGATATACATTTTTATGGTTATATCGTGTCATCATCTTCTAAACATGTTATTAGAAAATTAATAAATTATCAAAAAAAAAGTTTTTAAATTTTCCTTAAAATTTTGATTAGAATGCAATCAAAAAAATACATTTAATATTTTATCACTTAGAAACTTAATTGAAAGAATTTTCAAAATTTTGTTTAGTTTGATATGAAATTTTAATAATTATAATACAAGAACAAGAACATTACCTTCTCTAACAGAGAATCTAATAAGAATGTTCTGTTTGAATTTCTTTTTCAAGCTCATTTTGACATTTAAGGGGGTATTCTAGTCTAGACGCACGAATTTTAGGTGTTTTTCGGGCGCTATAAAAAAAATTAACAAATATTTTTACTATCCATTTTTTATCAGTTATTTATTGACATTTTAAGAGTATAAAAAAGTATTATTAAAAACAAAAAATTCAAAATTGAAAAAGGTACAGGCTGACAAAGTGGGGGCTCGAAAAAAAGGCGTCTCCTGGTTGACGTGGTTCCAACCCTACCGGTCAACTGAAACAAATTTTTTTTTGAAATTATTTAAAAAGAAGGTTGTAGTAGTATCCCTGCCTA
Source organism: Neoneuromus ignobilis (assembly GCA_029203775.1). Classification (NCBI taxonomy): domain Eukaryota; kingdom Metazoa; phylum Arthropoda; class Insecta; order Megaloptera; family Corydalidae; genus Neoneuromus; species Neoneuromus ignobilis. The sequence continues at coordinate 70,930,967 of CP092087.1, read as the reverse complement.
GGGAAATTAAAAAAAATTTTTTCTCAAAATGGCGACAGTGTGAAAAAACAGTCATTTTTTGTCCTATTTTTTCAACTTTCGGAATTTTTTAAAAATAGTAAAAAACAAAATTTTAAAAAAATCCTAGGCGAAGGCAATCACTGTTATATTGAGAAGCTCTGTACCAAATTTCAAGTAAATCGGTTTATTAGAACTTAAGATATCACCGTCAACCGTATCGAAAAAAGTAGTTTCTAGAGAAACGCGTTTAAAGTTGATTCGTTCCGGCTAGGCCGAAAATAATTCGAAACTCCGAAAATAATTCGAATTTCGAAAAATGCTCTTAAGGACATATTTTTAAAGGTCTAAACTTTGAAAATATGCAAAAAAATAAATCGATTTTTTCGAAATTCTAGACTAGAATACCCCCTTAAACTTAGTATAGTTGGGTAAATTATCGTAGAACGTTTAACACTTCAACAACGTTTAGAAATGTTAAAAACTTCAAAAGTTTAATGAGTTGTTTATTTCACGAAATAGACTGATCAATTGGCCACCAAGAAGATCATGTGATCTAATTAAATTGGATTATTTTCTATGGGGTTATGTGAAATTATTGGTTTATGCTGATAAACCACAGAAGCAAATATTAAAAATAAGCATTGGAGTGTAATTCATGAAATTGGATCACAATTACGTGAAAGAGTGAGTAAAAATTGGACTCGACGAATGCACTGTCAAGCGAAATCGTGGTGGTTATATAAGTGAAATTGTATTCCATCATTAATGCCATAGAATTTTCTTGAAAATAAAAAAATAATAACAACTAATTAATTAAATACTTTTTGTTTTATTTCCATTTCAACTTCCGAAGCTCTTATTGGAAAATCCTATATATATATATACAAAAATGATTCATATAAAAAAATATCTATAATATTTTTCAAATTTCGCGCTGTTTACGGTTGCCATGACAACAGGTCGTTTGTTTAGGTATATATTTTAAACACGATTAGTTATTTATTCGTAATAAATCCTATATAAATATTTTCTATGTTTTAATTTATATTTAAGAAAAAATACTTGGTGTACCTATTATTTTGGCCATATATATATATATATATATATATATATATATATATATATATATTGTTGAGGAAAAGAACATCTTACACGACAGTTTTACTTTCTATATACGTTTATTTACATTAATAAGGACTTTACAATACAGAGCCTTTGATTACATTATACACAACATGTCTACTTCAGACTTGTTTTCTCTAGACCAGGGTTCAGTGCCCCGTCTCACATATTTATATGCGCCCAAATGCCACTACATTCGACAGAACTGGTTTTTTTTGGTATAAAACACTTTTTAAATGCAATAAATTAAAGACAATTTAATAAATAGACATATTCTATATTTGGTTGAAGAAATAAAATAGAGTTCTAAACGATAAAAATATGCAAAATTATGTTGAACTAACTGCTTGCACTGGTATTTCTTTGGAAAGTTTTCTTGCAGACACCATGATAAAATTGAATACTTTCAATTTGGAGTTGCAGTAAAAAGACAAAAATATAGCTGAAATGATAAGATCTGTAAATTCATTTCAAGCGAAATTGGCTTTGTTGATATCACATCTGCAGATCAAGTATTTTGTGCATTAACCACATATGAAGAAAATGTTAGGTAATTTTGAATTAAACGTGTCATTATTTATTGAGATCCTTCAACCACTTCAAAGACAGTTCGATGAAGAAAGATTTCTGCAGTTTACAAATATCATTCAATTGTCTCTTTCTATATAAGAAGACTTTTACTTGCCAAATAAATCTTTGAACTAGCCGCAATATTCAGATCTTGTTCAGAAAGCAGAATACTAGAGTTAGAAATTTTGTAAGAATGATATTTTGCTAAAATCCTTAATATCAGAGGACAAAAGGAACATACCTCGACAAAATGGTATCCCATTTATGGAAAAAATGCTCCATATTAAAATCAATTTCGTTTTTCGGGTCAACGTATTTATGCGAAAAATTGTTTTCAAACATGAATTTAATAAAATCACGATATAGATCTCGACTCACCGATGATATATCTTTATGATTGTTCGCTAACAGGATTACCGTCATACTCACCATATTTACGAGGCACTATTTAATGTAAATGCAACTGAGTTTAAAAGATCACACTGACAGATTGATAATTTTCATTTTTATATTTTAATATCTTTAATATTTAATAAATGATTTCTTTGTATGTAAATGTTTTTGTTTACTTTGTATTACGTTTTGTATGTACGTTTCTTTGTGTGTATATAATTTGCACAATAATTTTATTATTTTGAAATTATTTTTGTTTATTATTTTTTATCCTTGGTCAATTATAAATATTCTTAAAAATTAGCTGGTGCCCGCCGCCCTACCAATATTTTAGAATGCGCTCTAGGGTATAAAAAGGTTGGGAACCCTTGCTCTAGACTATCTACAGTGCGCACTCTCACATACTCACGCATGCGCACAAGACAAATGTACATAGTTTACATTCAACATATATAAAATAGGACTTAATATTTATTCTAATTCATTTTGAAAATTTTCACTGAAAAATACACGATTTCAACAATCAAAGATGAAATTACTTTCAAACACTGGTACTTCTGTGAAATACATAAAAGATATAAAAATATTCTAATTGTGAAAAAGGGCCAAATTTGAGGTTAGGAAGTAAGTTGGCTAATATTTGATGAAATGTCAAATATTAAACTGTCATTATTTAACATTTGTTTATTAAAAACTTTGACAATTTTGTCAGCGGAACACTACATGGTTGAACAACGCATTTCAATATTGGAAATTCACTATAAAAGTGGTAAAAATTTTACAACGTCAGTGCGTAAAATTCGTGCATCTTTTCTTCGTAATCAAATTCCTTCTGAGCCTGATGTTCATAACCTAAATTGGTACTGTTGGAAACCATAGACCAAAACCATATACTCGTAGTGATCGTTCAACTAAAAATATCACCGTTGTACGTGAAAGTGTTGAAGAAGACACTCAAACATCGATTCGTCGACGTTCACAGCAATTAAACATCACAAGAAGAACTCTGCATAATATTTTACGAAACGACTTCCATCTTCATGCATATAAAGTCCAGATACCACGAACTAAAACCAGCTGACCATCATTTGCGTCGTATGTTTGTTAATTGGTACCGAGAAAAAAAGCAGAAAATGCTGATTTTTTTAACAAAATCATCTTCAGTGATGAATTGAATATTCAATTAAATGGTTATGTAAACAAATAAAATTGTCGCATATGAGGAAGTGAAAATCCAAAATCCATTGTTGAACAACAATTACATCCTCAAAAGTCACTATTCGGTATGGTTTATGAGCTGGAGGTATCATTGGTCCATACTTCTTTGAAAATGAGTAAGGTGTTTGTGTTACAGTTAATTCGGTGCGTTACCAAAGCATGATAACAGATTTTTGTGGCCGGAACTTGAAGATATTGATATCAGTGACATGTGGTTTCAACAGGATGGTGCCACAAGCTATACAATTTGTACGGCAATCGATTTACTCACAACCACATTCAATGGACGTTTAATTTCTCGTAATGGTGATGTTAATTAGTCGTGTAGATCTTGTGATTTAACACCGTTAGACTTCTTCTTAAATGGGGGTTATTGGAAAGATAAGATTTATGCCAACAAACCAGCAACGATTTAAGAACTAAAGGATGAAATTCGTGCAGTTATAGCTGAAATACAGCCTCATTTATTATTGTAAAGCGTGCTTGAAAATTTCGATAAAAGAATGCACATCTTACGAGAGTTGTTTGATAAGTCCGTGTAAAAATAAAAACTGCTTCATTTTTTTGAATAAATCGTTTTTATTTTTCAACATAGTCTCCTTTTAGGCTTATACACTTCATCCAACGCTGCTCTAGTTTGTTGATCCCTTCCGAATAATAGGATTTGTCCAAGTCTGTAAAATAGTCATTCGTTCCTGCAATCACCTCCTCGTTCGAATAAAATCTTTTTCCCGCGAGCCATTTCTTCATATTAGGGAACAAATAATAGTCCGATGGAGCCAAGTCTGGAGAATAGGGGGGATGTGAAACGATTCGGAACCCTATTTCCATTAGTTTTGCGGCCACAACTGCTGAGGTGTGAGCTGGTGCGTTGTCGTGATGAAAGAGGACTTTTTGTGGGCTAATCGGGGACGTTTTTCTTGCAACTCGGTTTTCAAACGATCCAATAACAATGAATAATATGCACCTGTAATGGTTTTACCCTTTTCCAAATAGTCGATAAAGATTATTCCTTGCGAATCCCAAAAGACAGTCGCCATAACCTTCCCGGCCGAAGGAATTGTCTTCGCCTTTTTCGGAGCAGATTGCCCCTCGATAACCCATTGTTTAGACTGCTCTTTGGTCTCAGGAGTGTAGTGATGTATCCATGTTTCATCTACAGTGATGAAACGACGCTTAAAGTCCTGCGGATTTCGCTGAAACAGCTGCAAACCGTTCTTGCAACACTTCACACGACCTCGTTTTTGGTCGATCGTGAGCAATCGCGGCACCCACCTGGCGGATAGCTTTTTCATGTCCAAATGTCGGTGCAAAATATTATGTACCCGTTCACACGAGATGCCTACAGCACTAGTAATCTCACGCACTTTCACTCTTCTGTCATCCATCACCATATCATGGACTTTATCAATGATTTCTGGAGTGGTGACCTCAACAGGGCGTCCAGAACGTTCAGCGTCTCTTGTGCTCATATGGCCACTCCGAAAATTTTGAAACCACTTATAAACCGCACTAATCGAAGGTGCAGAGTCACCATAATGTTTATCGAGCTTCTGTTTAGTCTCCTGAGGCGTTTTGCCTTTAATGAAGTAGTGTTTAATCAACACGCGAAATTCTTTTTCGTCCATTATTTGACAATCACTCGATTTCCTTGATTCCAACGATTGTCAAACACAAAGGAATAGACCGATATGGCTGAAACTTGATGTGTGTTCTTCCAAGAGGTGCTACTAATTAAAAATAACCTCGATATGCACCAGTGGTGCCATCTTTCGGAATTTACACGGACTTATCAAACGACCTCGTACAAAATGGCAGAGGAGGCCATTTGGCTGATATTGTATTCCATTCATAATTCCCATGATTCTACTTTACATTAATATGAATAAACATGTATTTTTCGTTCAAAAACTATATGTTATTGATAAGTTATTTCCTTACCAAATCCAAATTTGGACACATAATATAAAATGAGTTTCACTTTGATTCACTGTATTTCATTTTCAGTATAAATCATATGATTGCATTAATATATACACTGACGTGCATAAGTCATGGCACACATGGGTAACATAAGCAATTTTATTGATATAATTCAATGAAGTCGTTAAATTGAAAAAAAAATATTTAATTGAAAATAAATATAATATTCATTATATTTATTTTCAATTAAATATTTTTTCCAATTTAACGACTTCATTGAATTACATCAATAAAATTGCTTATGTTACCCATGTGTGCCATGACTTATGCGCGCCAGTGTAGTTATTTACTGGAATGTCCGCACATCGATCTGGCTTTATGATTTATTTACTAGTGTCGTGTAACACCGATATAAAACACGTTTAACAATTACGTCAATATTTATGTTTAATTGCATAGTTACATGACAAGATAAATCGAGATAAAGTTCTTTGTTCTCGTGTCACGACATTCATTTACACGCCGAAATCGTTATTGGTATTATATATTTTTACTGTTCGTTGCGGTTAAAAATAAAAATAAACACGAAATGCAATCGAGATTCGTAAATAAAACACTTTCTCCGCGAAGTAGACATTTTCGAGCCGGGGGAAAAATAAGGTGCGTTTTCTAAAAATGCATCGCTGATAAATCATTTTTTATCGATTCTTTTTGAATAGGTGTTTTGTAGGTTTAGAAATTTTTGATGAAAAACTGTGTTTGTGTGACAGTGAAGAACTTATTCCAAATAAACACACATATGCATATAATGCACACACATATATACACATACACACACCCATTCCTCAATTTACGCGGAGTATCCGTTCCATGTGGACTTGTTTTACGCGAATAAAAATCGCCTAAATCGAGTCTGTCAGTACAATGAAAAAATATTGGAAATAAAAGCTAGTAAAATTGTAGAAACACATATTTATTTCACATAGCTTAACAAAAAAATAACGACGTTTTAGAAGACAAAAGTAGATAAATTTTATTCGATGTCACTGTCGCTACTGTAATTCAAAACAATCAGCCTTTCATATATTTGTATCGAGCTTTTATACGTTCAAGTAAGAATTTACGTCACTCTCATATATAATAAATTCCATGAAAAATTATATAAAATGAAATCAATCTGACCGCGTATAAAAAGTGTCGCGTAAATCAATACCGCGTAAATAGAGGTATAATTTGCCGCGTAAAAAACTCGCGTAAAAAAAGTCTCGCGTAAATTGAGAGACGGGTGTATATATATATATTAGGTTGGCATATATCTCCCTTCCGCCTTCTGGTATTTTGAATTTCGCAGCTATATGTTAGTAATTATTAAAAAAAATTTAAAAGGTGTATATACATCACTGATTTGATTAAACCTATATATATATATATATATATATATATATATATATATATATATATATATATATATATGTATCACACATCACATCAAAAAAGCCCATATTAATCCATTACTGGACGAGAGCCTCAATGAATGCTACCATTCACTGGTATTTGGTCATATTCACCACGCTGACCAGGCGGATTGGTGAAGATTTTTTTATTCGGGGTTTACTCCCTTCTCGACAGTTATTTTTTACAAGATGAGGTTGTCGACCTTTATACTCAATCCTCGAAAATGAGGGACTCTCCGACTGGGATTCGAACGCAATCTCCCACATGACTCGCGGTGATGCAAAATATATATATATATGTATATGCACGAAATTAAATTTGAACTTGTTTTGAACATATAATACCTCGCTCAGGTGTGTATATCTAATTATAACACATGTATATATTTATTAAATACACCACATGTTTGATATACATATATATATATATATATATATATACATATATATATATATATATATATATATATATATATATAATATGTATATAATATTTACATACATAATCGCATACATACTTTCAAATTTAATACACATAAATAATGATTTGATGAATATTCATGTCGAAATGGAATTCCAATGTCACGGACGATTCTGCTCTTTTTCGGTGTTAATGAACTACTAACTTTTTCAGAAGATATTACAAAATTTCATTACCAGAAATAATTGCGGAGAAAACTGATTACTATCGTCAATCATCGTGTTGTTGTACGTTTAACTTTCTTTAGAATGTCAATAGAAATCACGAACGATAGGAAAAGTGTACGTACCCAATGTTCCTCTTTTAAGAGGCAATATATAAATATATATATATATATATATATATATATATATATATATATATATATATATTCAATCTATATATTTTTCATGTAAAGAACTCGTTTTTTCAACGAGAGATGCGTTATAGATTTTTTTATATACTTTTAGATTCATATTTACACACACACACACACACACACACACACACACACATATATATATATATATATATATATATATATATATATATATATATATATATATATAGTGTCATATATATATGACGCCTATAATTTATAGTGTCATTAAAAAGAAACTATACTCATATCTCCCTATACATCACTCTATACTCATATCTCCCTATACATCACTCTATACACATGTTTATTTTTAATAAAACACAAATCTAGGCGTTACATTTGGATGAGACCTATATAATTTGCCCACATCATGACACTTCCTCCTCATTATTTTACACTTAGTTGCAGGAAATATTAAATTTTGCCAAAAATATATGAATCAACCACTGGACTACTGTTTTTGTTAGTTTCTTTTCAATCAAACATCTAGGCGTCACATTTGGATGACCCTATATATGTATTTATACATATTATTCATTAAAAAATAACTGTCTAATTTTAGAAAGATAAGAAAGATTATACAAATTTCAAACAAAGAAAACGTGTAGATAAATTCTCAATTTTCATGATTTTTATTTGGTATTTTCTAAGTTGGAACCTGACTTGTAATTGACATTTCTATTTAAATTACCTTATTCGTACAAATTGATTTATAGAAACTTCAAAGTTTTGTACAAAAATGACATCTTGATCGATCTGATAAGTGTTAAAAAAAATAACAGAATTATACATATGTTTCCCCATATACCACCCTAAAACACATGTTTCTTTTCAATAAAGCACAAATCTAGGCGTCACATTTGGATGACCTTTATAATTCAATTATTTGTTGAGAAATTGTTACAGTTTAACATGTGTATAGTACATGTTTCTTTACACACCACCACCCTATATACATGTTTCTTTTTAATAAAACACAAATCTAGGTGTCACATTTGGATGACTCTCTCTTTCTCTCTATATAAATATATATATATATATATGAACTTTGAATAATTGACATTAACGTAGCATAAAATTAACGGAACTTTATTTATAATTCAAATAGCAATTAAGGAAAAAAAACGAAGACGAGTAAAAAAATATATATAATGAATTCCGAACGAGCCGAAAAACATATAAAAGTTTAACTAGAAACAGTTTACGAAATGTAATCCAAGAGAACTGGAAATACGAGAAACGTGGATATCAATCTGCACATTAAACGACCGGACGAATAAGTTCTGAATTAAAAATAAAGTAATCGATATTACATGAGCATCGATTATTTTGGTCGGTGTTTTGTAATTTCTAAATATAGACGAATGTGTTGTTAAATTTTTAATGGCTCTCGAGTGTGCTGATAACGTTTTATGGAGCGTCACGAACAAATATTTTATCGAATATTTCATTCACTGATTAAATGCAACCAGTAAATATATTTCATATACATTTATATAATATAGGGCAGTGTTTCCCAACGTGGGACCCACGCCCAACAGGGGGGCAATTTAAAAATGGACTCGACACGACTTTAACCCTTTCGCTTTGGGTTATTTAAATGCAATGATAGATATAAGTGACAAATTTAACAAAAAAGGCAAATTCTAAACTTGGTAGCTAAAAATATCTCGCCTGTTCTAAATGAAGTACTACATGCAGTAATAAAGTGTGTTAATGCTATTAAAGCTAGTGCCAAATGTGAGCGTCTTTTCAAGTTATTTTGTGAAGAACAAAATGAAGACCATGTGAGATTTTTACTTCATACTGAAGTAAGATGGCTATCCAAAGGAAACTGCTTGAAAAGATTTATGCAACTGTTTGATACTCTTAATGATTTTTTAAGCGACAAACCTGAAATGAAGTAGTATCTGTTAACAATCGATGGTAAAGCATTTGTAAGTTATTTAGCCGATATCTTTGAAAAACTAAATATATTAAATAAGCAACTTCAAGGACCAAATAAAACACTTGTCGATGCAAAAGCAAAGATATTTGGTTTCATTATCAATATAAAGTTATATCAGAAACATATTAACAACAAAAACTTTGAACAGTTTCATTGGCTCAAAAAATGTGAAGTAACTGATACCGCTGTACTTGTTATTGTCAATCATTTGAATATTCTATCCGCTGATTTAAAAGAAAGATTTTCTGATTTAAAACAAATTGATTTCCCAACATGGATGATGCATTAATATTAGTGGATTTGTCTGATATATCAAATATGCAGTATCAAGAAGAACTCGCAGAATTGCAAAATGATGAATCAGTAAAAACTTTATTTAATATAAAAGGAGCGATGACATATCTTTGTGAAGAAACTGAAATTAAATACCCAAATGCAACCGAATGTGCAAGAAAACTTTTACTACCGTTTCCATCTTCATATTTAGCTGAATGTGGATTTAGTGCTGTAAATGATTTACTGATAAAAAAAAAAGAAATCGACTCGATGTAACACAACGTGGAGACTTGAGATTAAAGCTAAGTAAATTGGAACCTAATATAAAATCTCTGTGCAGCAAGCATCAAGCGCAAGGATCACACTAAATAAATATAGAAAAATCAATATTAAAATTATTTTGAATTTCAGTTTTTCATTATATGTTTTGAAATTTTACTTACGATGTTTTGATAATAATTTCATAGTGATTTCTTCCTAAAACTTATCATTTATATTTCTTAAGGGAATAAAACAATTTTTAAAGGTTAAAAATTATGTATGGGGGGCATAAAAATTTTAGATATGTTAAGGTGGGGCATGGCCTAAAAAAGGTTGGGAAACACTGATATAGGGTCATCCAAATGCGACTCCTAGATTTGTGTTTTATCAAAAAAAGAAACTATACACATGTTTCTTTTTAATAAAACACAAATCTAGGCGTCACATTTGGATGATCTTTTATTAAGGGGTTATACGCAGTTGCGAGGTGCAAAAACGACGTTTTTTTAGGAATTTTTTTTAGAAACAGTATTTATTTTGCAATTACAAATTATGGTTATTTGAATAGATCCTACTTTCAAGAATAAAATAACATGTCGATCATAAAAAAATATTGAAGTGCACCGCTCCTGCAGACGATGTCCCGAACGACCTCTAAAAAAAGGCGCTTGGCAGTGATCTCCATATCGGCGGTTTGGATTATTTGAAATCAAAAAATATGGTCAATTCTTTTAAAGGATAGATTAATGCAGGTATTGGAACGAAGGAATAATAAAAATTTTCATTTTTGACAAAATGGCGTCTACTTGAAAAAATTTTTCGTTTTTTACTAAAATTTTCGCTCCAAATTGTTTAAAAAAAATAGTAATAATTTTTGTAAACCTTATTCCTTCGTTCAATACCCGAGGAATATATTTGAGAAGATTGTGTGAAAATTTGAGACCGATCGGTTCAGCCATTTCTGAGATATCGAGATCACCGACTATGAAAACACCGTTTTGAGATAAACGCGTTTGAAGTTTCGGAAGTAGTTTACACATAGTTAAAAATTTTTTACAAATTCAGGTGTATGTCCGAAAATATTTATCGGATTTACTTCAAATTTTCAGAGAATATACTCAAATATATGTGCATTCCGAAAATGCAAAAAGAAAAAAATCGATTTTTTGAAATTTCTAACTGCGTATAACCCCTTAAGCAAGGTTATATCACTGAATATATGATATAACATTATATATATATATATATAATATATATAATATTGAAATAATAATAATATGCAGATATTTACAATATCAACAAGCGAAATCCGGCTCAAGAGTCTGGTCCATCAAAGATTCAATGACCATATGAAATTAATAACTATAAACAGGCATCAGGTTGGATACAAGTTGTGTTCGTTTTTCGACGAACGAGTTTTTGTTTGATATCTTTTTTGTACATTATATACTTATTTTACACGATCAATTGATTACATACAATAAAATTCAATATACCGAGATAATAATACAGGTAAATGATTTTGTTCGTTGGTCATTTTGATAACATTTTTTTCGCTCGACTCATGTTTAAACCGATTAAACATTTTTCCATGAATTTGATTCAAATAGCGTTTAATCTATCATAATTATGCATTCAGTTGGACAAATTGAATATTCAATTTAAGTGAAACATGTAATTTTGACACGGTCGTTTTTCTTCAAGTACACTTTCTCCAGTTTTCTATTAATATTTAAGTTTTTTTTTGTATTTTTAAGTAGAAATAAGTTCTGTAATTGATTCATTTGTGTATTGTATAAAACAGACGATATAGGAATTTTTAAAATAGTAATAAACATTTTTATACACAACATATTTCGTTTTTTTCAGTAATAAACAATTAATTAAATTGTTAATACGGTTTTCCAATAAGAGCTTCAGAAGTTTAAATAGAAATAAAGCAAAAAGTATTTAATTTATTAGTTATTTATTGTTTTTATTTTTAACCACACTCTATGGCATTAACACTAGAAAGACTGAAACTTAGTATATACCTATATTGCCCAAAAGCAGTCAAAATGACTGCATTGTGAAAGAATAACTAATGTGTAAAGAAATTTGTTTAAAATTAATTTTTAATATTTTTTATGTTATTTACAGTTATATAACAAGTTATTAGTAAATATTAACAATAAAAAAAATTTACTTCATTTGGAAAAAAATAATTTATGCATTATTATTGAAAAATATTTGGAGGGGCCATCTACGAGAACTAGCTTTTACTGTATATTTTCTGGCCATTTGATCCGCCATATCAACTCCAAATTTTGTGCTGTTATAAAATTGAATAGATTCCGGTAATATTTTTTTATTACTTTTATCAATTTTCACAAATTTATGCTTAGAACTTAGAACAGCTACTCTTTTATTTGGTTTACTTTTATATATTGTAAGAACACAATTCTCTGATTTATATAGCAGAGTAGAAAAACGAGGCATGTTATCCTTCGTTTGTTTGGCTGCTTTGGATAGTTCTCTTTTGTTTCCTCTAATAGTTCCAACTAGTTGTTTTTTTTGGTCAATAATTTTGTCGCGAGTGACATGCTAGTGAAAAAGTTATCGGTCGTGATATTTCTTCCACAGCTTGTATATGGCTCGACAAGTTTCAGAACAACGTGTTCACTGGGAAGCATTGACGATGGTCGTTGTTCATCTTTCCCCAAATAAGGAAAACCATTCAAAACATATTAGCTATTAACATCTGATGCAAGCCAGAATTTGATGCCAAATTTGTTGGATTTATTAGGCATATACTGTGTAAACCTGCAGCTGGCTTTTGACGGAAATAATTGCTCTTCAACTGTTATATTTTGCCCTGGTTGATAGCAAGAGCTTGACTATTTTCAATGAACTTGTCCCATATTTCCGAAACCAAGGCAAATTTATTTGTTTGCAGGCGCCTACTTCTTTCGGTTCTTTTGTCAAAACGAATAAATCGTAGGATTTGCTTGAACTTTTCTCTGGTCATAGTTTTTCTAAAAAAATCGGGACCCCACTTTGTTGACCAAAAATAACTCAGTTTTAAATTTTTTACCTCGTAGGCTCCACGAGCATAGTTCAGAATTTGTTGCATCTGATTCTATATCGGAGCACTCTTCATTTATGTTCGTTAGCTTTTCCAATAACTCACTTCTATTCGACATTTCTTTCATGAATTTAGGGCGCAAAAGAAATAAAATGAAATAAACAGCTTATTGACCAACTGCAACTTATCAAGTATACGCCCAAATCGACAATTTATCATGTACTTGTATGATGTTATCATGTAACGGTAATCGAAAAAAAGTGAAAACTGTTATTTAAATACAGAGCCGAACTGGTCATATAAGAAATTTACTCAATTCAATAATAAGAGTCATTTGATTATTTAAAATTTCCCAAGCAGTCAAAATGACTGCTTTTGGGCAATATAGGTATAACACATAAATATATACCGGAAATGAAGGAGGGGGGAGGTAACTACAATTATTAATAAACGCATTTATATGTTGTACAAAAAGTCACATAATTCTAAGAAATTGTGTCATTATATACATAATTATTTTTCTAATTGAAATTAAAAAGCAGTCAAAATGACTTCCTTGGGCAATCTAGTGTTAATGATGGAACACAATTTCATTCATACGACCACCACGACTTCGCTTGACAGTACATTCATTTAGTCAAATTTTAGTTTGTATCTGGATTTTTTGAAATTTTTCCCAGATCAAAAATGATGTTTTTCAAAATTATATCGGAAGACCTAGAAACAATTCTAAGATGATAAATGACAAGCATCGGGGCATGTTACACGCCCCTAGGTACATTAGTGAACTAGGCACAAAATTCATTAGATGACGAATAAAATCTAAATCTAAAAAAAATCCAATTTTAGTCACTCTCTCACATAATTGTGATCCAATTTCATGAATTACACGTTCAATATATATTTTTGATTCTTGTTGTTTGTGGTTTATCTATATAAACCAATTATTTTATATAACCCCACAGAAAATAATTCAATAGAGTTAGATCACATGATCTTGGTGGTCAATTGATGGATCCATTTCGTGAAATAGTAGACTCATTAAACTCTCGTTTCAAAAAGTCTATTAAAGTTTTTACAATTCCTAAGCGTTATTAAAGCGTGTTAAAACGTTCCATTATAATTTTCTAAACTATATTGAGTTAAAATGTCCAAAAAAGTTATTACAAAAAAATCAAACATGGTTATTACCAGCTATTAAAATTCTCACATTCTTATTGAAAAACCTTACAATTAATCATCACTAATTTAATATAAAATTAGATTGTTTCTTCAAAAAAAATGTTTCCATTTCCAGACATAAACTGTTATAAATCATAATCAAAAAAAATGTATTTTTAATAGTAAAAATATTTTAGAACAATAGTAATACTTTTCTTGTAATTAAATAATATTAACTGGTATACGAGGTGTGATCAAAAAGTAAGGTGAATTTTGAAATTTCGCGGGCTACATCCGTTCGATCTTCGATTTTTTTATTTGGTTATGTTGGTACACTCGTCTCGAATATATGTTCCAAATTTCAGCTATGTAGCATGTTTAGTTTGTTGGTGAGAGGCATAAAAGTTAGAAGTGTTTTGCAGGCTCCACGATTTTCCGCTGTCGAAAATCATGGATCAAAGAGTTTGCATTAAATTTTGTGTGAAAAATGGAATCAAGTGCTCCAAAACACTTGAAATGTTGAAAGTGGCATACGATGAGTCTACTTTAAGCCAAAAAAATGTTTACAAGTGGTATAAACTCTTCCAAGAAGGCCGAGAAGACACCGACGACGAACCTCGTTCTGGACGCCCCAGCACGTCAACAACCGATGAGAACGTTGAAGAAGTGAAGAAAATAGTGTTGGGGAATCGTCGAATTACCATTAGAGAAATTGCTGATGATATTGGCATCTCGTTTGGTTCGTGCCAATCGATTTTAACGGGTGTTTTAGACATGAGACGTGTGTCAGCGAAGTTTGTTCCGAAATTGCTCAATTTCGACCAAAAGAACCGTCGCATGAGCATCGCCCAAGAGCTATTGAATGACGTCAACGACGACCCAGATTTACTCGACAGGGTCATAACAGGTGACGAAACATGGGTATACGGTTATGACGTCGAAACTAAGACTCAATCGTCCCAGTGGAGGCATTCCGGATCACCGAGACCAAAAAAGCACGCCGAGTTCGATCAAATGTGAAGGTTTTGCTTACAGTTTTCTTCGATTGCAGGGGCGTGGTGCATCATGAGTTCTTGCCACAGGGTAGAACAGTAAATAAGGAATATTACCTGCAAGTTATGCGCAATTTGCGCGAAGCAATCCGCCAGAAACGTCCGAATTTGTGGAAGAACAAAAATTGGCTTTTGCACCATGATAACGCCCCTGCTCACACATCGTTGCTTGTGCGCGAATTTTTGGCTAAAACCAACACACTAATGATGCCGCAGGCACCGTATTCCCCAGACCTGGCCCCCTGTGACTTCTTCTTGTTCCCGAAACTGAAGAGGCCCATGAAAGGACGGCGTTTTGCAACGATTGAGGAAATAAAGACGGCATCGAAAGAGGAGCTGAACAAGATCACAAAAAATGATTTTTTGAAATGCTTTGAGGATTGGAAAAAGCGTTGGCACAAGTGCATTATATCCGAGGGGGATTACTTTGAAGGGGACAAAATAAAAATTGATGAATAAATAAATATTCTTTGAAAAAAATAAAAATTCACCTTATTTTTTGATCACACCTCGTATATTAAATTATTACATATAAAAAATTAATACATTTATCAACATAGAAAATATCTTATTGTATCTATCTATACATACAATATTAAAATAGATAGTAATGTTTGATTATTTCAGTTCTCTGGTTAAGCTTGTAGATATAAACTGATACTAATTCTTTATCTTGTATTAAAAATTCTATCGTGTAATAAAATACAGTTGCTTAATTATACATCGATCGTTTTGGAACAAGATTTGTAAACTGATATTAGTAATTTTTGAAAATTTTTATACACTGGGATAATTTTCTAATAAAAAAATATACTCTAAACATATTTTTTAACAAACAAATCAAACATTAAAAAATAATCTTATTTCAACAATCAACAAGAGACTTATTTAATATTTCGTTTTGGTTTTTTTCAACGAACCAACTGTGAAATGTATAATATTTACTAGTTATTTTCTTTCCAAATTTTTATATACTAGTATAATTTTCTAGTAAAAAATGTATTATTAAAATACGAGGGTGGTCCCAGAAGTACCCGACCCAACAAAGAAAACACAACAATTTTGTAAAAAAATATATTTATTTTTCAACATAATCTCCTTTCAGCTCTATACACTTTTCCCAGCGATGTTCAATAAGTTCGATACCCTTTTTATAATAAGAACTGTCTTGCTCGTCAAAATACCCATTAACTGCCGACATCACTTCTTCATCGTTGGGAAATCTTTGACCACTGAGCCGTTTTTTTCAAGTTTGGGAACAGAAAATAATCCGAGGGGACTAAATCTGGCGAATAGGGTGTATGAGGTAGCAATTCAAACTTTAATTCATTAATTTTGGCCATTGCAATAACGGATTTGTGAGCTGGTGCATTGTCTTGATGAAACAACACTTTCTTCTTAGCCAAATGCGGCCGTTTTTGCTTGATTTCTTCGCTCAAACGTTGCAATAAGTTCGCATAATACTCGCCGTTGATAGTTTTTCCTTTTTCAAGATAGTCAATGAAAATTATCCCACGCGCATCCCAAAAAACCGACGCCATGACCTTGCCTGCAGATGAAACGGTCTTCGCCTTCTTTGGAGCCGGTTCTCCCTTTTCAGTCCATTGTTTTGATTGTTCTTTTGTCTCGGGTGTGAAGTGATGGACCCATGTTTCATCCATGGTTATGAAACGGCGCAAAAATTCTGCTTTATCGCTGTGAAACTTCGCTAAACACTCGATTGAAACATCTTCACGACACTGTTTTTGCTCGAGTGTGAGCAAACGCGGCACCCATCTTGCACACATCTTTCTCATGTCCAAATTTTCAGATGATATGCGATGTACCGCACTTTTTGAAATGTCTACTATGTCTGCTAGCTCGCGCACTTTCAGTCGACGATCATCCAGTACCGCTTTGTGGATTTTCTTCACCGTTTCTGGAGTCGTCACCTCGTTTGGTCGACCACTGCGATGCTCGTCTTGGCAGCTCGTACGGCCTCGTTTAAACTCTGCTACCCGATATTTCACTGTTGTAAACGAAGGAGTAGACTCACCACCCAGAGTAGATTCCAGTTCAGCTTTTATATTAGTCGAGCTGAGGCCTTTCAAATAAAAGTATTGCATCACGTAACGATGACCGATTTTCTCCATTTTCACAAATTCACTGAAAACGTTCACTATTGATGGCTGCCAAACAAATACTAAACAACGTGGCGTCCTCAAACTTGAAACATATGCTTTATAGATTGTGTACTTTCTAATACAGTGATATTTTTCAAACAACTACCGCCATTTCTAGGTCAGGCCGGGTACTTATGGGACTACCCTCGTATAGTTGGATTAAGAAAATATTCATTAATTATTTTTTTTTAAAAAAAATATACCATAAATAGCTTCACAACACAATAAAAGTATAATAACTCTTCAGAACTAAATTTCATTTAATAAAATACATTTTTAATTACATTAAAATCAATTTAATTAGGATTTCATAAACAGTCGTTTCATTTTTAAGAATATATGCAATTATATATATATATATATATATATATATATATATATATATATATATATATATATATATATATATATGTTTGTGTGTGTATACAAGAAATAAAAAAGTAGATATGTAACAATTTAAAAACAATGCTGAATGAATTCTTTGGTAAAAAACAGTGTTTAATTAAGAAACAAGATTAGAGAAGATTTATAGTATCAATAAACTAGATACCACCGTACAAAAGTGTATAAATTTCTTGTAAATTACACATTACCTACATTTTTACATCAGTATGTGTATCGTGTGCGTATAGATACACACAAAAAAAACATTCAATAACAATGTAACAATAAAAAAATTCCCACAAAAGGAATTAAACGCCGCTCTGTTTCCCATTGTAATCAAAATGGTAATTTCAGTATCGGTATCTAATTGGAGCTAGTCTTTTACTAATGCAATTTATTTAAAACTGAACAATTAATAAACTAACACGTGTTTGGTAATTAGAAAATTATATAACTGTAGTACGGTTAATCGAATTATAAATATTTGTATGGACGTGTCAGATGTTTTAACTGTCTATATGAAACCTTAGTAGAAGAAAAATAAGGTTTATCCAATTGTCCACACACCGTTTTTATGATGTATTGTATATAAAACGATTGCATGCTTATGGTTTTTTCTTAAAATAAACTTGAACCGTTTACTATTGATTTTCGTTCATTTTTGTTGAACGTATATTCTGTAGCAAATATTTTACATAACATGGCTGCAAAATTATTTACAGTGAGTCAAAGTGAAATTCATACAGTATTATGTTCAATAAATTTTTGTATGTAAATTTTTAAATAAAAATAAAATTCCTTTTATATTTAACTTAAATTGTTTATTAAGGATATTTTTATCATATAAAAATAAATAAATCATAAAATAATACTTAAAGACCAAAAAAAAGTACGAATTCTGAAAAATCATTCAAAAACACATCAAAATGAAACTCATACAACTACAAATTATTTATTAAATTAAAATTTACAATGGATTAAATTATTTTAGTACTTAGAGAGTAGCCTTTATTAATTTCTATAGCCTTTAAACGATTCAGGATGGATTTAACTAATTTTTCACAATAAGTTAGATCAATTTTTTCCATTCTTTTAACATTTCTTTTTAAAATCATTTCATTACTAATAGTGTGTGTTTTAATGGCAACTTCTAAGTGATTCCATAGATTTTCAATCACATTTATATTAGGTGATTATGGTGGTGTTTCCAGTACTTTGGGGCAATTATATAACAACCAACTACGTGTTTTATAAGCTTTGTGCTTGGGGTCGTTGTCCTGATAAAAATTAAATGTTTGTAAAATTCCATGTTTTTGAGCTTTGGCTTTGAATTTTTTTCTTAATAGATCAATATAAACATTTTGATTCATAATGCCATCTATAAAATTAAATTTCTAACCTCTCTCGTAGATATACACCCCCATACCATAACATGATCGCTCCCATGTTTGACTGTAGGACGTAAGTGTTTTAAAGACATTTCTGTATTTATTTGGTTTGTCATACATTAATTCTCCCATTGGATCAAAATAAATTATATTTGCTTTCGCCCTTAAATAAAACATCTTTCCAATAATTAAAACTTTTATTAACATGTTCCTGAAGGAAGATTAACCTTTTGTTGCGATTAACTAGATTTATAAATGGTTTCTTCCTGGCAATACGAGCATGAAATCCATTTTTATTTAGTATATTGCGAATTGTTTGGGGGCTTGCTTTTTTATTTAGATACTTTTTAACTTCTAAATTCAATTTGGGCGCGCTAATTTTCGAATTTTCTTTAATTTTTCGTAGAATCCAAAGCTCGTCATGGCCATTAAAAATCTTGCGGAGACTCTTTTTGACTTTATTATCAACACTTTGGCCGTTTTTAAATCTTTTTATTACAGATTGCGTCGTAGCGTGGTTTCTATTAACTATTTTTCCAATTTCCCGTAGAGTTTTTCCATTTTTGTAATGAAAAATCAATAACTTTCGCTCGTCCGTCGATGATTGTCCCCTTTGTCTACTCAAAGTGAAAATCCAATTTATATTTTTTACAAAATGATTACAAACAACTTAACTACAGGTTTTTTTGTAACTAAAGTGACCAAACACATATTTGAACAGTATACTTTCTTAACACAACAGTTTTCAAGCGAGAGTAATTAGTTGTATGAGTTTAATTTTGATGTATTTTTTGTTCATTTTTCAGAAATAGTTATTTTTCTGGAGTAGAAGTATTAATTTACGATTGAAATATAATAAAAATAACCTTAATAAAGAACTGAACCAAGAGAAATAAAGAAAATTGTTATTATATTAAAATATATGTGTAAAATTATTGGAAACATAACTCTGTATGAGTTTCACTTTGATTCACTGTATATATATATATATATATATATATATATATATATATATATGTATAGGTGTATTTAAGGATCAATAAAAATTAGCATTGAAATCAATTTAAATTTCTATTACACTTAAACACACAATGTTATAAATATTATATTTTTTGTATATCATTATAATAGGTGTCCAAATTGGAGGTGAGAAAGTAATTTATCAATAAATTACAGTTTTTGAGAGAAAAAAAACAAGTTTATTGGTATTATTGTAAAGTAGAAACATGGGAATTATGAATGGAATACAATGTCACTCAAATGACCTCCTCTACCATATCGGAAGATGTCCATTCTTTTATAGAAATTTTTAAGCACGCTTTGCAATAAATGAGGCTATATTTCAGCTATAGCTGCACGAATTTCATCCTTTAGTTCTTGAATCGTTGCTGGTTTGTTGGCATAAATCTTATCTTTCAAATAATCCCATAAGAAGAAGTCTAACGGTGTTAAATCACAAGATCTAGACGATTAATTAACATTGCCATTACGAGAAATTAAACGTCCATTGAATTTGGTTGTGAGTAAATCGATTTCTGGACAAGTTGTATGACTTGTGGAACCATCTATTTCACAGAAGTATCAGTGTTTGAAAGTAATTTCATCCTTAATTGTTGAAATCGCATTTTTCAGTGAATATTTCGAAAATTAATTAGGATAAAAGTCGGTCTTATTTCTTGTTAGAATCTCTGTTGACTACAAAATTTAGACATCTTTTATATTTACTGTGGAAAATTTATCACTAATCACAATTAGAATATTTTTATGTCTTTTATGTATTTCACAAGAATATCAGTGTTTGAAAGTAATTTCATCCTTAATTGAACTGGTTTTTTTGAAAGTGGTATAAGTCCACTTTTTAAAAAAACTAAGTTAACGGTAATTTTGATGAGCTATAGACACGTTCTCTTTATAGTTACAATCACAATTTCAATAGAGTTCTATTTTGATATAAAATAAACAAAAACAGTTTTGCTGTACAATGCTATCGCACAAATATTTCTTTTGAAAGTGGAATAAGTCCATTCCTATGATATTATCATAGCATACAGTGACATGTGTACCGGACAAAATCGCAATATTAAGCTCGCACTGATGTGGTTAAGGATTGTTCAATCAGACGATAATAACATAAATGTTATTGACCACAAGTTTTTACTGTCGGGTCATTCATTTCTTCCAAACGACAGAGATTTTGCAGTTGTGGAAACAGCATTAAAGAAAAAGGATCAATTATACACTGCCCAAGACTATTATGATGCAATAAAGGCTTGCCGAAAAAAACAGCTTCATTTTGTATGAAATGAAAAGAGAAGACTTTGTCTCAACCAAATCTCTAGAAGAGGCAATATCAAACAGAAAAAAATACGGACGGAGAAATTGTAAACTGGCTTAAAATATGTTGGATGAGGTTCAAAAGGAATGAACCTCACAAAATGTTTTATAAAATTAGTATGGAAGAAAATGCTCCATTTAAAACAATTTTTTTATTTGGAAAAAAGGGAAGACCAAAAAACCTCAGAAAAATTAATATGTCACCGCTTTATAAAACTTCAAGGAGCATAACAAGAGAGAAATATAACGATATGATAAGTTTATTACCTTATATACCACCTATTCACCATAAATATTTCAATATGCCAAGTGTAAAAGAAAACTAAGTTTAAAATATCTTTTTTTTTATTTAAAGATCTTAACGAAGTAATTTTCATTTTTATATTTTTAATATAACTGAAATAAACTCTTAATAAACTTAGTTATTCGTGTATTTAAATGTCTTCATTTTAACTATTACTTTTTTACATAAAAATCCATTTCAGTAAAGCTTATGTCTATAAAAATATGGACTTAAATTTGCTCTTGTTTTTACTTCTTGTAATATGTTATTTTTGAAAGTGGTATAAGTCCATGTGGAGCTAAAAAATCGTTTATTTTGTAAAATAATGTTAGTAATTATTATTTCATAATAAAATTTAAAAGGTGTATAGTGTAAAAAACATCACTCGATTTGATTAAAGTTGGCCAATATTTTTAAATTAACTCAAATGCAAACCATTAAATATCTCAATATATGAAAAAATGGACTTATACCACTTTCAAAAAAACCAGTTCAATTGTTGAAATCGCATTTTTCAGTGAAAATTTCCAAAATGAATTAGGATAAAAGTTGGTTTTATTTCTTGTTAGAATCTCTGTTGACTTCAAATTTGGACGTCCGATATAAAGGACAATAAATAATACATAGATTAATTAAAAAAAATATCTAGATATTTTAAATAAATAACTTTATTTCCAACAATTTCAACTGTGCCAATACTTTTTTCGGGCAGTATACGTCTAGTTTGGAAACATCGACGATAAAATACAAATAATCGAATTGAAACAGTCGTTCGTTTTCGAAGAAAGCGTTTAAAATCCACATTTAATCAATGTCTGCGTCTGGCGTCTCGTCGATCACATTTAGCTAGCGAATGGCATTAACTAAATCCAATTAGCAATAAATTACTTATCGACCGAGTCGAAATAATTGTTAGACTACTTCGTATGGCAAACAGAGTGAATTACTCCGACGTACAAATATTCGCCCGGCACGTATAATTAATTGTCATTACTGAAATGTTGATTTCCAATCCTGTACATATTTACAAGCGGGATTTCACTCTCGACGGTTCGTGATTGTCCGGTGTTGAAAATTAACCAACTATGAATGCGTTAAATTTATTCATACATGTATATGTACGTATATGCCAGCTGAGAAATATCAAACGTAACGAAATGAAAATTATATATGAATTAGAAATAACGAGTAATTGTGAATATTGTATTAGTTTATTTAACGAAACATACTATTATTTATTTATTCTTAACAGATGTTTATAAATCTGTTAGCAGTCAATCGTTCATATATTAAACAAGTTAAGTAATAGCATGTAATTATTAAGAAATAAATAACAATAAAGAAAGTTAGATTTGATTTATCAAAATATATACAGTCATTCAAATGTAACGCAACAGCAATTTAAAATAAAATGTAAATAAGTAACTTTATTACTTTTTCGTTTGGTATAACGAAAAATGTTCAACTGTTGATTGATATAGCAGGTGAAAAATATTTTATATTAAAAAAATTGTTAATTCTTCACAAAAATATTTATAATTTTTTTTTTTTTTTGAATATTCAAAATTATAAGGTCATCCAAATGTGACGCAACAGTAATTCAACCCTTATCGGACGTTTGCATTTTGTACTTAACTTTCCGCTAGGTCGGAGATATATTTGTGTGCTTATTGTAAGAGAAGAGTAACTAAGATTACTTAATATAAAAAGATAGTTTTGTGCATAAAAATATTTTTATTTACACTTTAAATGTCTTCATCATCACTGTCGATTAAAATCCAATCTTCATCACAATCAGGGACAATTTCTCTTTCCACTTCGTTTTCCTCTTCACTTGAATATTGAATAGGGATCAATTTTTTTCCTTGACTGAAATATAACACTTGTATCACTGTTTCCTTCATCACAAGAATTAAAATCACTTGCCGAATATTCAAAATTTTCACATATTTCACTACAACTATCACTGTTACTTTCCATATTGCTATAGTTTTCTTTATTCATTTTTGGAGGAATAAAATATAATATAAGTAAAATAATTGCTGAAATATGATAGAACGTGTTGTCTGCTGTCAAGTAAAAATTAAACTGTAAAAACATACAGTGTGTACATTCAGCAATGAGGACGTCGTTACTTGTTCAGTCTTGTCACCTCGCACGTGACATGCGACTGATAGAGCAAAGTTGTAATGTCACGTCAGAGGTGACTTACGACCGATAAGGGTTAATATAAAATGTAAATAAATAACTTCATTACTTTTTCGTTTGGTATAACGAAAAATGCTCAACTGTTGATTAATATAGCAGGTGAAAGATATTTTATATTAAAAAAATTGTTAATTCTTTAGAAAAATATTTATAACATTTTTTTTCAATATTCATAAATATAAGGTCATCCAAATATGACGCAACAGTAATTTACACATTACGGTCCGCAGTATTTCGCGCTAGACTTCATCTAGAATCCGGAGAATTTCGCAAAAAAATAACTTCTTCATAAAATCGACGTAATTCTTAAACCAATGAAAATATTGAACTGAAATTTCATATCTGCTTATAAAATGGTTCGATACATAGATATATGTAAATATAATAGTGATTTTCAATCTGTAATGAGTGTACCAGCGTGATGAAGTACAAAAAAGAGATGCTTTATAATAAACATAGTTTATTATAAAAAAAACACTTTTTAGCGTAAAAAAACATCTGGCGGGAATAAAAATATGATAAATTATGTAAACCATATATTCTATATACAGAAGTAGTTAGAAAAAAATAAGAGAAACAATTTTGATTTTATTCTAAAAAAAACAAAACTTTTCTAGGGATAGAGATTACTTTATTTGAAATATCTGAAATATTTTTCATAATTTATATAATTTACCAATATTTTGAATATATACATCACCATCTATTGATGAAATTAGAAAAAAATATAGCTTGTATATATATTTTTTGACGTCAAGTTTACACAACGAAACACGCGTAAACGCGTGAACGGACTTACAGTTGTCTAACATAAGACACATATTTAGACATGACCGGGCGGTAATGTGTTAATTAAAATACAAATAAACAATTTCATTACTTTTTAATTTCGTTTAACGAAAGATGTTCAACTGTTGATTAATATAGCAGTTGAAGATGTTTTTTTTTAAAATTATTAATTACTTAAAAAATATTTATATATTTTTTTAAATATTCATAAATAAAAATCATCCATATGTGACGCAACAGTAATTTGATATAAAATGCAAATAAATAATTTCATTACTGTTTACTTTGGTCTAACGAAAAATGTTCAACTGTTGAATAATATAGCAGTCGAAAGATATTTTTTTTTTAAAAAAATATTAATTCATCAAAAAAATATTTATATTTTTTTTACATATTCATAAATACAGATCATCCACATGTGACGCAACAGTAATTGATATAAAATACAAATAAATAATTTCATTACTTTTTAATTTAGTCTAACGAAAAATGTTTAAATGTTGATTAATATAGCAGTTGAAAGATATTTTTTTTAAAAAAAATATTAATTCTTCAAAAAAATATTTATATTTTTTTAAAAATATTCATAAATAAAGATCATCCACATGTGACGCAACAGTAATTGATATAAAATACAAATAAATAATTTCATTACTTTTTAATTTGATATAAAATGCAAATAAAGTCTAACTAAAATTGTTTAAATGTTTATTAATATAGCAGTTTAAAGATATTTTTTTTAAAAAAAATATTAATTCTTCAAAAAAATATTTATATTTTTTTTACATATTCATAAATACAGATCATCCACATGTGACGCAACAGTAATTGATATAAAATACAAATAAATAATTTCATTACTTTTTAATTTAGTCTAACGAAAAATGTTTAAATGTTGATTAATATAGCAGTTGAAAGATATTTTTTTTAAAAAAAATATTAATTCTTCAAAAAAATATTTATATTTTTTTTTAAATATTCATAAATAAAGATCATCCACATGTGACGCAACAGTAATTTAATATAAAATGCAAATAAATAATTTCATTACTTTTTAGTTTGGTTTAACGAAAAATGTTCGACTGTTGATTAATATAGCAGTTGAAGATATTTTTTTTAAATTATTAATTCCTTAAAAAAATATTTATATATTTTTTTAAATGTTCATAAATAAAAATCATCCATATGTGACGCAACAGTAATTTAATATAAAATGCAAATAAATAATTTCATTACTTTTTAGTTTGGTTTAACGAAAAATGTTCAACTGTTGAATAATATAGCATGTGGAAGATATTTTATATATAAAAAAAAATATTTTTTTAAAAAATATTTATAAAATTATTTTTTTTAAAATATTCATAAATATGTGATCATCCAAATGTGACGCCTGGATTTGTGTTTTCTTAAAAAGAAACACAAGAACCTACACACATGTTTCCCTATTTCTTTCAATTAACACACAAATCCAGGCGTCACTTTTGGATGACCGCATACTAATCTGATAGAAAATAGAAAAAAATCCTTTCAATTAAGTCCAACAGGCATATACAATCAAATTCATATCATTTTTTGTTTGTTTCAGATATTATTTTGCACGCTCAATACACATAAAATAGATATGAAAAAATTATTAGGCGGTCAAATCGGATTAGACGATTTTATTTTTGCTCACAGAAAAGGTAAGTGTGTGTGAGAGAGATGATTCTTATTTTCTATATAAAGTTTATTGAAAATTTTCGTTATATATTTTTATTGCAATTTTTTAATATGTAGGATCATACAAATGTGACGCCTAGATTTGTGTTTCATTGAAAAGAAACATGTGTGTAGTTTCTTTTTAATAAAACACAAATCTAGGCGTCACATTTTATTTTTTTTCCCAATCAAAATATTATTGTAGATTAAAAATAGTCATATTTTTTTCTGGATATGTGATCATCCAAATGTAACGCCTAGATTTTTGTTTTATTAAAAAGAAACATATGTATAATTTCTTTTCAATAAAACACGAATATAGGTGTCACAAATTGTACTTTTTATCTCAATAAAAATATTATTCTAGGTTAAAAATAACCATATTTTTTATTTTTTCCTGGATATGTAGGATCATCCAAATATAAAGCCTAGATTTGTGTTTTATTAAAAAGAAATATGTGTATAGGGTGGTATAGAGGGAAACATGTGTATAGTTTATTTTGTTTCTTTTTAATAAAACAAAATTTAGGCGTCACATTTTATTTTTTCCACCAATCAAAATATTATTGTAGGTTAAAAATAGCCATATTTTTTTTATTTTTTCTGGATATGTGATCATCCAAATGTAACGCCTAGATTTGTATTTTATTAAGAAGAAACATGTGTATTTTTTTTTAATAAAACACAAATCTAGGCTTCACATTTTTTTCTCCAATCAAAATATTATTGTAGGTTAAAAATAACCATATTTTTTATTTTTTTCCTGGATATATAGGATCATCCAAATATAACGCCTAGATTTGTGTTTTATTGAAGAGAAATATGTGTATAAAGTGGCATATAGGGAAACATGTGTATAGTTTATTTTGTTTCTTTTTAATAAAACACAAATTTAGGCGTCACTTTTTTTCCCCAATCAAAATATTATTGTAGGTTAAAAATAGCTATATTTTTTTCTGGATATATGATCATCCAAATGTAACGCCTAGATTTGTGTTTTATTAAAAAGAAATATGTGTACAATTTTTTTTAATAGAACACAAATCTAGGCGTCACATTTTTTTCCCAATCAAAATATTATTGTGTGTTAATTAAAAATAGCCTTTTTTATTTTTTTCTGGATATATAGGATCATCCAAATATAACGTCTAGATTTGTGTTTTATTAAAGAGAAATATGTGTATAGGGTGGTATATAGGGAAACATGTGTATAGTTTATTTTGTTTCTTTTTAATAAAACGCAAATTTGTTTATTTTTTTATCCAAAAACGCCTAAATATTGAAAGCGTCTGGATATATAGGATCATCCAAATGTAACGCCTAGATTTGTGTTTTATTAAAGAGAAATATGTGTATAGGGTGGTATATAGGGAAACATGTGTTTAATTTATTTTGTTTCTTTTTAATAAAACGCAAATCATTGAAAGCGTCACATTTGGATGATCTTTTACAAACATGTAATCAGTTTTATCCAGAAAAAAATATATTCATTAATTTCTGATATAAAGAAAAAAATCAAAATCACAATAGGGATACACATTTCGATGGTCGTTCGACATCGATAGATTTTATAAATGGAATTGCTAATAAAATACAATAAATAATATGATTAATGAAATTTGGTAAAAATTGTAGTATGAAGATGAATGATTAAGGTATCATGTTTAGTCAGAAGGTCGAAAAATTTTATTTTTGGATTTTAACATTTTCTGTAAGTACAATATCTGGAGAATATTCTCTGAAAGTTTCAAATTAATTCGACTAAAATTGATAGAGGTATAAGCATATTAGTTTTTTTTATAAATACTTATATAAACTGGTTTTGAAATTTTAAACGCCTTTTTTGAAAATTGCATTTTCAAAACCGGTGATTAAAATATCTGGGAAAAACGACTGCATCAATCTGTTTCAAATTTTTCAGGCTTATTTTTGATATAAAACTCTAATCCTTGAACGAAGGATTTTTTCCATTACATAGTTTCTTTTTATTGACTAAAAATGAACGATTTTTTCATCGAAAATCGAAATTTTCAATTAGAATATCCATCATTTTGTTCCAAATAAATATTTCGAACAACTGACCGTTCTAGGATTACATAATTTAATTTAAAAAATAAATACTCTTCATTTTTTGATTTTATACGATCCAAATCTGAGCTTCAGTGGATATTTTTTCTAAGGACCAATGAGAAAATGACCATATGTTATATTTTTAAATATTTTTTATTGAAAAAATATGTAAACTTCTTTCAAATATACGTTTTTAAATACCTGAATATTTGTTAAAAAAAGTGTTATAGTTTTTGAAAAGAATTCCAAAAATCACTTTTTCGATCTCTTGACTGAACATAAGACCCCTTTAATTTATTTAAAAGATTTTGTATATTTTTCAATGATCCTTCCACATATTTTATCTTCATTTCCACTAAATAACATTGAACGATTTACATACTTTCTCAAATTCAATATCAATTGTTACAAAAAATCCTTCATCGCGTTTAAAACGAACGAAATTTCGTTTGAAATTCGAAAACGCGACACTCTTCTGTGTACTCGTTTAACACACATTCCATTATTCATGACGTTATCGAGCGTGAGCGAAGGTTTTTTTTGCTCCATATTGTTATTGTGTGTATTTACAAGGACGTGCCTAAAAATCTATGCGTCACTGTATACATAAAGTCCATAAAGAATTATTTTAAGTAGATGTAAAAAATTGCAATTGAGGATAATAAATATTTCATAGGACATTAGTTAGACAGATAAAGAGTTTCGTGCTGTATTTGAAATGTTTTAGTGATTGTATAATATTTTTATTTAAGGAAAACATGCAATGTACTTAATTTAAAGAATTTATTTAACTCTTTGAGCCAGGGAATTTTAGAAAATAAAAAGACCCATGTTGTACAGAAATTTTATTTTTATAAAATATAACACAGTTGGTTTATTTTAATTAGCGAGGAAAAAAAATTAAAAAAAATGATAAAAAATCATTTAAGTTTTTAAATATAGAGTGGAGCATAAATAGCCCCTCTGGGACTATATATAAACCTCTGTCCTTCAAGCTATTGTAATTTTTTGAGATTGTATAAAAAATATCCCAACATGCATATTTAGGTATCAAAAAGGTGGCACTCAACTTTGACATCCTCAAAGAGTTAATTCTTTTTAAAAAATTCAAATTCAAAATGGAAATAATTTCGAATGAGTCTATTAACATATTTTGAAAATAGTTATAAATTTGGAATAAATATTACTATTTGATAAAAAATATTTATCTGTTTGTAAATCGATTTTAATGGTAGAACGAATTTAGAAATTTTATAAATCGAGAATTCATTTTTATATAAATCATTAAATATTTTTTTAATTTGTTATATTTAGATAGCCAGAAATTTTTAAAATATTGATAATTAAAATAAACGTGTGTATATTTTTTAATTAAATTATTTATTTCAGTATCACTGGAGTAGATTAATTTTTCCAATTATCATTTTTTTAATATTATAAAAATTCTAAATACTGATTAGTAAATAGAAATCTAACTTATAATTTAAAAATTTTAATGTATAAATTACTATAATTTTTTTTATATTACGAGGTCGTTTGATAAGTCCGTGTAAATTCCGAAAGATGGCACCACTGGTGCATATCGAGGTTATTTTTAATTAGTAGCACCTCTTGGAAGAACACACATCAAGTTTCAGCCATATCGGTCTATTCCTTTGTGTTTGACAATCGTTAGAATCAAGGAAATCGAGTGATTGTCAAATAATGGACGAAAAAGAATTTCGCATATTGATTAAACACTACTTCATTAAAGGCAAAATGCCTCAGGAGACTAAACAGAAGCTTGATAAACATTATGGTGACTCTGCACCTTCGATTAATGCGGTTTATAAGTGGTTTCAAAATTTTCGGAGTGGCCATATGAGCACAAGAGACGCTGAACGTTCTGGACGCCCTGTTGAGGTCACCACTCCAGAAATCATTGATAAAATCCATGATACGGTGATGGATGATAGAAGAGTGAAAGTGCGTGAGATTACTAGTGCTGTAGGCATCTCGTGTGAACGGGTACATAATATTTTGCACCAACATTTGGACATGAAAAAGCTATCCGCCAGGTGGGTGCCGCGATTGCTCACGATCGACCAAAAACGAGGTCGTGTGAAGTGTTGCAAGAACGGTTTGCAGCTGTTTCAGCGAAATCCGCAGGACTTTAAGCGTTGTTTCATCACTGTAGATGAAACATGGATACATCACTACACTCCTGAGACCAAAGAGCAGTCTAAACAATGGGTTATCAAGGGGGAATCTGCTCCGAAAAAGGCGAAGACAATTCCTTCGGCCGGGAAGGTTATGGCGACTGTCTTTTGGGATTCGCAAGGAATAATCTTTATCGACTATTTGGAAAAGGGTAAAACCATTACAGGTGCATATTATTCATTGTTATTGGATCGTTTGAAAACCGAGTTGCAAGAAAAACGTCCCCGATTAGCCCACAAAAAAGTCCTCTTTCATCACGACAACGCACCAGCTCATACCTCAGCAGTTGTGGCCGCAAAACTAATGGAAATAGGGTTCTAAATCGTTTCACATCCCCCCTATTCTCCAGACTTGGCTCCATCGGACTATTATTTGTTCCTTAATATGAAGAAATGGCTCGCGTGAAAAAGATTTTATTCGAACGAGGAGGTGATTGCAGGAACGAATGACTATTTTACAGACTTGGACAAATCCTATTATTCGGAAGGGATCAGCAAACTAGAGCAGCGTTGGATGAAGTGTATAAGCCTAAAAGGAGACTATGTTGAAAAATAAAAACGATTTATTCAAAAAAATGAAGCAGTTTTTATTTTTACACGGACTTATCAAACAACCTCGTATTTATTTTTTAATATCACAAAAAATGTCACAAAAGATTATGGAATGAAGAAAAGTATTTAAAAATATATTAATGTCAGGATTTTATTAATTGAAATTTAAAAGTTTATTAATTTTAATTCTTCATAAAATACTTCAGTTTTACAAATTATGAAACTTTAGAAATCGAGAATTTATTTTTAATATACATTTTTTCCAATTTTAGTTACATTTAGACAGACATAAATTTTTAAAATATCGATATTCAATTAAATATAATTACTCATTTATCGAAAAACATGTGTATATCTTTTAATTAAATTATTTGATCTTTCGATATCAATGGAGTGCATTATTTCTTATGATTTTTTCCAGTTATCAATTTTTTAATATTATAAAAATTCTAAGTACTAATTAGTAAATAGGAATCTAACTTATAAATGAAAAACTTTAATGAATAATTACTCTATATTTTTTTATGTTATTTATTTTTTTAATACCACAAAGAATGACCCTAAAAATTATGGAATAAATAATCTAATTTAAAAATAAATTAATTTCAAGATTTTATTAAATGAAATTTAAAAGTTTATTAATTTTAATTCTTCATAAAATATTTCAGTTTTACAAATTATGAAATTTTATAAATCGAGAATTTATTTTTATGTAAATTATTAAATATTTTTTTAATTTGTTATATTTAGACAGCCACAAATTTTTAAAATATTGATATTCAATTAAAATAAACATGTGTATATTTTTCAATTAAATTATTTGTTATTTTAGTATCACTGGAGTACTAAATGAATTTTTCCAATTATCAGTTTTTTAATATCTTAAAAATTCTAAACACTGATTAGTAAATAAAAATTTAACTTATCATTTAAAAATTTTAATATATATAAATTACTATATATTTTTTATATTATTTATTTTTTAGTATCACAAAAAATGTCACAAAAGATTATGAAATAAAGAAAATCATTTAAGAATATATTAATTTCAAGATTTTATTAAATGAAATTTAAAAGTTTATTAATTTTAATTCTTCATAAAATACTTCAATTTTACAAATTATGAAACTTTAGAAATAGAGTATTTTTATATACATTTTTTCCAATTAGACAGCCACAAATTTTTAAAATATCCATATTCAATTAAATATAATTACTCATTTATCGAAAAACTTGTGTATATTTTTTAATTAAATTATTTGATTTTTCAATATCAATGGAGTACATTTCTTATAAATTTTATCAATTATCAATTTTTTAATATTATAAAAATTGTAAATACTGATTACTAAATAGGAATCTAACTTATAAATTAAAAAACTTTAGTGAATAATTACTATATATTTTTTTATGTTATTTATTTTTCTATATCACAAAGAATGACCATAAAAATTATGGAATAAATAATCTAATTTAAAAATAAATTAATTTCAAGATTGTATTAAATAAAATTTAAAAGTTTATTAATTTTAATTTTTCATAAAATACTTCAGTTTTACAAATTATGAAATTTTATAAATCGAGAATTTATTTTTATATACATTTTTTTCAATTTTAGTTACATGTAGACAGCCACAAATTTCTAAAATATCGATATTCAATTAAATATAATTACTCATTTATCGAAAAACTTGTGTATATCTTTTAATTAAATTATTTGATCTTTCAATATCAATGGAGTACATGATTTCTTATGAATTTTTCCAATTATCAATTTTTTAATATTATAAAAATTGTAAACACTGATTAGTAAATAGGAATCTAACTAAAAAACTTTAATGAATAATTACTATATATTTTTATGTTATTTATTTTTCTATATAATCATAAAAATTATGGAATAAATAATCTAATTTAAAAATATATTAATTTCAAGATTTTATTAAATGAAATTTAAAAGTTTATTATTTTTAATTCTTCATAAAATACTTCAGTTTTACAAATTATGAAATTTTAGAAATCGAAAATTTATTTTTATATACTTTTTTTAATTTCGGTTACATTTAGACTACCACAAATTTTTAAAATATCGATATTCAATTAAAACTCATTTATCGAAAAACATGTGCATATTTTTTAATTAAATTATTTGATCTTTCGATATCAATGGAGTACATGATTTCTTATGAATTTTTCCAGTTATCTATTTTTTAATATTATAAAATTTCTAAATACTGATTAGTAAATAGGAATCTAAGTTATAATTAAAAAACTTTAATGAATAAATTACTATATATTTTTTATGGTATTTTTTTATATCACAAATAATGGCCTTAAAAATTATGGAATAAATAATCTAATTTAAAAATAAATTAATTTCAAGATTTTATTAATCAAAATTTAAAAATTCCATAAATTTTAATTCTCTAAAATATTTCAGTTTTCAAATCAAGATAATTTATTATAAAACAACACACTGAATTACAAAATCAAACTTGTAAAAAAAACCTAGAAATTCATTAAAAACCATAAAAAAAACGCTACAAACATTTATAAAGAAGTGATATCGTACGATTGTCTTAGTTCCATTTGACACGTACTTTTAAATTTGCTAATAATTTAGAATTTACTGTTTCGTATGACAGAGGTTGAGTCACGGACCGGTACCGATCCACGTACCACAGATTGAGAAACAATTACATGAAATATAAACTGTAGAGCGTATAATTAATCTTAATTACTGCCAATTTTTGCAACGTCACGAAATATACGTTCATTTTATAAAAAAAAATTAATTTACAGGTAGACCGAAAGAAGTGGAGATTGTAAAAAACGAAGAAGCGCTCGGTCTTACAATTACAGATAATGGCGCGGGGTACGCTTTTATAAAACGAATCAAAGAAGGGTCAATCATCGACAGATTAGAATATATACAGGTATTTGTGATTCCGGTTCGGATAGATACGTCGAAATGATCGAATGTTGATTTATTGTTATTGTTGTAGGTAGGAGACCATATTGAGAAACTAGACGGTGAGAAAATGGTCGGTAGGCGACACTTCGAAGTAGCGAAATTACTCAAAGAGATACCTAAGGGCGAAACGTTCACGATCCGTTTAATAGAACCTATGAAAAATGGATTCGGGTCGATTGGGCCGAAAGGAGATTCGAGAATTAAGAAGAAAGGAGGGTATGGTAGTGGAAAGGAAACGTTACGATTCAAGGCGAACGGAAATGCCGAGATCGAAGAACGGGTAAGTGATATCGAACGGTGGGAAAAAATGTACAGTAATATCTCGCATAGTCCGGCTTCGATTAGTCCGGTTTGAAATTTTCCAGAAAAAAATTTTTTTACTTGAAAAAATCCTACTAAAAAGTTTTTCTTGACAAAAAATTAATACATAGAATTATTTTTATACGCACATTTTCAAGTTTTCCCTTTCATTATAAAAACATAATAAAAAAGAAAACCGAAATCGTAATGAAATATTAGGTTGGCAAATATCTCCCTTCCGCCTTCTGGTCTTTTGAATTTCGCAGCTATGTACAAAAAAAAAGCGGAAGGGAGATACTTGCCAACCTAATATTTCTATACTATAAAAAAGGGTTTGTGTATTTATGTACGCACGCCAGAAGTGAAACTTCTTTGCCGTAAAGTAATAAAAAATTATGACAATTTATTCGTTTTGAATTTCTTCGTTTTCCATTGCTTCCTCCGGTGGTGATTGAGTAGGTATAAGCGATGCAATTGGTTTATGATAAGTAAAGTAAGATATGAATGCCTTTGTCGTCACATTTTCTAAATACTTCGTGAATACGGCATCAATTGTAGTACTATATATTTTTTTTCGAAAGTTTACCTACGTGAAGCTGATATGACCCTGAGTAGTATATGTAGGATATGTATATTGGTTAAGTACTACACTGTGCCTGGGAACAGATCCCTTAACCTGTGTTTCTTGGCTTGGATTTTGAGTAAGTTTAGTAGTAGGATTCACTGACTATTGTTATCGGCCGGGTAAAGTTTCAAAAAACCCAGCATATCTTGACTAATTAATGATAAGGAGAAAAGAAAAGAAGGCAGTACCATATCTTATCTTGGCGTTGCAACAGTCAAATAATAATAGGTTGTCAAATATCTCCCTTCCGCCTTTTTGTCTTTTGAATTTCGCGGCTATGTACAAAGCGTTACAGAGCTCGTATCGGGCAACACTATACATCATTTGAAAGGTCTTTACATAACCTACAAAACGACGCTATGCATGATTAGTTTGGATACTGCGTTCAAAAGTTATAGACGTGTAAACATGGAGTTCACTAACGCCGAAGTTCGCGCTATTTTGAAGTTTTCCTTCGTTAAAGGCAAATCCGCTAGAGAAACGTTCCGTGAGATTAATAGTGTTTTGGGGGATGGTACTCTATCACTTCGAACCGCGGAGGAATGGTTTCGACGATTCAGAGCCGGTGAAAACGACACCATGGATAAGCCAGCCGGCGGAAGACCTGTGACGACGAATACCGATCAAATCATGGAAATCATCGAGTTAGACCGGCATGTGACATCTCGTGACATCGCCCAGGAGATGGCAGTTAGTCACCAAACCATTTTAAACCATCTGCAGAAGGCTGGATACAAAAAAAGCTTGATGTTTGGGTGCCGCATGATTTGACGCAAAAAAACCTTCTGGACCGAATCAACGTCTGCGATATGCTGCTGAAACGGAACGAACTCGACCCATTTTTGAAGCGGACGGTGACTGGCGACGAAAAATGGATCACATACGACAATATTAAGCGAAAACGGTCGTGGTCGAAGGCCGGTGAATCGTCCCGAACAGTGGCCAAGCCGGGATTGACGGCCAGGAAGGTTTTGCTGTGCGTTCGGTGGGATTGCAAAGGAATCATCCACTATGAGCTGCTCCCATATGGCCAGACGCTTAATTCTACCATCTACTGCGAACAACTGGACCGCTCGAAGCAGGCGATCGACCAGAAGCGTCCAGAATTGGCCAAGAGGAAGGGTGTAGTGTTCCACCAGGACAACGCCAGGCCACACACATCTTTGGTGACTCGTCAGAAGCTACGGGAGCTCGGATGGGAGGTTTTATCGCATCCACCATATAGCCCGGACATAGCGCCAAGTGATTACCACCTGTTCCTGTCCATGGCGAACGCCCTTGGTGGTGTAAAGTTGGCCTCAAAAGAGGCTTGTGAAAAGTGGCTGTCCGAGTTCTTCGCAAATAAGGAGGGAGGGTTCTACAAGAGGGGTATTATGAAGTTGCCGTCTAGATGGAACCAGATTATCGAACAAAACGGCGCATATTTGAACTAAATCCGATCACTGTAACACTTTTTATAAAGCATTGAATAAAGAGCAAAAAAGCGGAAGGGAGATACTTGACAACATAATATATACAGCGTGCTGCTTATTTGCTTTGCAATACTAATCATATCTTAACACAGGCCTCACTACCCCTTTACTCTATGCTCTATGTATACTAGATTTCTCCCCACTTTTTCTACTGAATTTCGTGACTGTAGATTCGGTACATAACTTCCGTTGCATGTAAAAATTTTGCCCAACGCCGCTAAAGAAGTTTCACTTCAAAAATTATCGTTCATTGTCGTAAAAAAATCCGACATTAATTTCCGATCAACAATTATTTGAATATTTTCTAATATTTTAGTGCTTAGGATGATAATTTTTGTAAAAAAACAATACATACGCCGTGTTTTATACAACACAACATTCTTGTAGGTGAATTTAAAAACAATCTACTGCACCAACATTAACTACTCAAATCATATCAACAGACGACAAGGACAACTTTCACTTTCAAACAATTTACATATTAATTATTTCATTTTACAAAAATATTCAAAAATATAAGTAGTACGTAACGATCGATTTTCCAATCCATTAAACACAACTGCAGGGGAAAACATACGACGAATCGGTCAATTGAATTAATTCGAATCGGAACAAATAATTTCCTCACTCAACTATTATATTTTTTGTAAAATGAATCACTTGTCAATAGAAAATTATGAAACTATTTAATATGCAAATTCAGTCATTGTTGTGCTGTATTCATTTTCTGATATATTTTTATAGCCTCTTATGCACTCATTTCATATATTTTTAGTTTATGTATGAAAAAATATCAACATTATCATTTTTTTACAATTGTAGTTTGGGACTAAAGTCAATTTCACGCTTATGAATAAATTAATATCCTGAAATATACAGGGACCATCCAAATGTGACGCCTGGATTTGTGTATTATTAAAAAAAAACTATACACGTGTTTCTTTTTAATAAAACACAAATCTAGGCGTAACATTTGGATGATCTATACGTGTAAGGGTGTTTTTTAAGGGGTAACACCACTGTAGAAATTTCAAAAAATCAATTTTTTTTTTATTGGCTTAAAATATACTTTGAATCTTTTAGAATATAATACAAAAGGTTTCATTCTGAAAAAAAAAATTCTTTTGAAATTTCGGGACTTATACCTGCCATCTTCGGCCGATCGAAACTTTAAATTGATTTTTCTCGAAACGACTTTTTCTCAACGGGCACGCAGCATAACTTAAACAGTTTTTTTCCAATCAATTTGAAATTTTAATCATGATTTTATTATTATATTTCGCAGTGAATCACGTAGGGGATTTTTAATAAATTGATTTAAACAATTTTTATAAACAAAAACGTGCATTTTTTTATGAAAATTTAAATTTTTTTTTCAATTCGCTGCCAAATTTACAAAAATCAATATTTTTAAAATCCCCTACGTGATTCACTAGCTATTGACATCAAGAATAAGTGGAATTTTTTTTTTTGTTCCAAGTTCAAGTGTGCGACAATTATGCTGCGTGCCGCGGAGCGCTTCCGATAAAAGGAGCCTCGAATTATTGGCTCTAAATCAGCCATTTTGTATTTTTTTTACTTTATATTTTTAGTCAATATAGTATAATGTTAGATCAATAACGTATCAAAATATTTTTTCTTTCCAACTTTCCTTTCCATTCAAAAAAAATTCCCAAAAAAAACGCTTTTTTTTCGCGATTACAGTGGTGTTACCCCTTAACACGAATTTTAACCCCGATACCACAATAGTTTAAAATGTTCAATAATCACTCATTGTTCACTTATTATTTATAAATATATCGGCTGATGCATTTCGATGGCGACGACATCATCGTCAGAGACTTTCTGTTAAAATCTCAGAATCAGAAAAAAAATTACTTTGTCTAATAATTACATGAAGTTCACATAAATGAATTTTCACCCCAACACCACAATAATTTAAAGTGTTAGATTAGTGATTATTGAACAGTTGAAATTATTGTGGTGTTGGGGTTAAAATTCATTTGTGTAAAGTGAATCTTCCACAGTTCCAAAACAACAAATAATTACATGAAGTTTACATGATATTTTCGGGGTTAGTTAGGCTGCCTATCTTATGATACTGTGCCTATGGTTGGGTATTATTTTCGGTATGTGTTAGTGAGATTTTGTAACAATACAGGAAACATTTCAAAAAACCTGTTTTAATGTGTTTTTTTTAATTATTTTCACTTATGCTAACTTAACTATCTCTACCCTTATCGAACGTTAGCATTTTGTACTTAACTTTTCGCTAAGTCGGAGTTATATTTGAGTGCTTATTGTAAGAGAAGAGTAACTAAGATTACTTGATATAAAAAGATAGTTAAAAAACTGTTTTAATGTGTTTTTTAACTATTTTCATTTATGCTAACTTAACTATCTCTACCCTTATCGAACATTAGCATTTTGTACTTAACTTTTCTCTAAGTCGGAGTTATATTTGAGTGCTTATTGTAAGAGAAGAGTAACTAAGATTACTTGATATAAAAAGATAGTTTTGTGCATAAAAATATCTATATTTACACTTTAAATGTCTTTATCATCACTGTCGATTTCAATCCAATCTTCATCACAATCAGGAACAATTTCTCTTTCTACTTCGCTTTCCTCTTCACTTGAATATTGAATAGGGATCAATTTTTTTGTCATTGACTGAAATATAACACTTGTATCTCTGTCTCCTTCATCACAAGAATTAAAATCACTTGCCGAATATTCAAAATTTTTACATATTTCACTACAACTATCACTGTTACTTTCCGTATTGCTATAGTTTTCTTTATTCATTTTTGGAGGAATAAAATATTATAATATAAGTAAAATAATTGCTGAAATATGACAGAACGTGTTGTCTGCTATCGAGTAAAAATTAAACTGTAAAAACATACAGTGTGTACATTCAGCAATGAGGACGTTGTTACTTGTTCAGTTTTGTCACCTCACACGTGACATACGACTGATAGAGCAAAGTTGTAATGTCACGTCAGAGGTGACATACGACCGATAAGGATTAATTAATTAACATAATCTGTGACAGAAACGTCACTTAATCAATAAATAAATCTGTGACTTTTTTTAAAATACATACTAATTTGTGTTTTTGTATCTTTATTCAATCCATCTCTAACTGGGGGTTGACTGTTTCATTTTATTTCGTCATATGTCTGAAAGTCTAGTACGTGTCTATATTCCTCACTTGTGAGATTTGATATGTTTATTTGGATAGGTTTTATTTATTGTTTTTTATAACAAGGTTCTTGTCACAGTGTTTGAAATTTTTAAAGATTTATGAGGCCCGTTTGGGATGGATTGAATATTTGCATGCGTTAGTGTTGAGATTTTTTTTAAAAGTGTGAAAAAAATGAAAAGTGTTTTTTTAAGCGTCACAGAATTTTAAACTGAATTCCTATCGAAAAAAAATATCAAATATATTTAATGTTACAGGACGAGGTAATGGAGACCGGTATCGAAAACATCAACGGTCTTCTAGAATCGTTCATGGGAATAAACGATTCCGAACTGGCGACGCAGATTTGGGAAAAGGCGGTCGGCAAAACGAACTCGATGGATTTCGCCGAAGCGATCGACAATTCCGATTTAGAAGATTTTGGATTCACCGACGACTTCATTATCGAACTATGGGGCGTCATAACGGACGCTCGAGCGGGTAGACTAAAGTAAATCGATCGATCGTAATTAATTAATTCACGTTATCAATTAACTGAAATTGCTACAGATACTATATCGAAAATGAAAAATTACAATTATATTATAAATACATATATAAATATAAATATTATAAAGATTTATGTAAGTGTCAGTGCCTTATTATAAAAGTTAAAATTGTAAAATATGTAAGATGTGTTAGTATTTAAGCAAATATATACGAGAGTTGGCCCAAAAATTACATTTTTTTTTATTACACTGACCTTTGACAGATTCAATAATTATCAAAAGATTGTTTAAAGATTATTGTGTGTTATCTTGATTTTTCGATATCTACTATCATTTTTTTATGTCTCTATCTCATCTATCCATGATTTCTTTTTGAGTCTCTTTGTATTTTATATATATATATATATATATATATATATATATATATATATATCCATCCCTCAATTTACGCGGAGTATCCGTTCCACGTGGATTCGTTTTACGCAATGAAAATCGCGTAAATCGAGTCTGTCAGTACAATAGAAAAAATATTGGAAATAAAAGCTAGTAAAGTTGTAGAAACACGTATTTATATCACATAACTTAACAAAAAAATAATGACGTTTTAGAAAACAAGAGTGGATAAATTTTATTCGGTGTCGCTGTCGCTACTGTAATTCAATACAATCAATCTTTTGTATATTTATATCGTGCTTTTATACGTTCAAGTGAGAATTTGCGTCACTCTGATATGTAATGAATTCCATGAAAAATTATATGAAATGAAATCTATCTGACCGCGTATAGAAAGTGCCGCGTAAATCAATACCGCGTAAAAAAAGTCTCGGGTAAATAGAGTTATAATTTGCCGCGTAAAAAAAGTCCCGCGTAAATTGAGGGACGGGTGTGTATATATATATATATATATATATTAAGGATTTTTTTTTAAAACATTCGATAGGAATTTAATTTAAAGTTCTATCACGTTTAAAAAAACATACATACATAACAACTGATTTTAATATACAGAATATTAATTGTTCTAATAACGAACAGGATATTTGATTTGTGTACAGACATAAAAAATATATATCAGAGCTATAAAAACTTTAATTAAAAAAAATCCTATTGTTTGATCTACAGTTATATTTACATTACTGTTTATCATACGAAATCTCAATCACCCATTTTACTGATTTTATTCATAAACCGATTTTAAAAACGGTTAAAAATAGAGATATAATTTGCCGGGAAAAAAAAATTCGCGTAAAAAAGTCCCGCGTAAATTGAGGGACTGGGGTATATATATATATATATACATACTAGAATCATTTGATAAGTATGGTAAAAAAGTAAGAAAAACTAAATTGAAAAATTGAATTGAATTAAACAATAAATTTACCATACTTATCAAACGACCCTTGTGTATATATATATATATATATATATATATATATATATATATATATATATATATATATATATATATATATATATATATAAACACACACCTGGGTCTTTTTTTATGCGGTAGATACATTCCACAGAAAATCGCATAAAAAAAGACACATTGAAAAATAAGGGATACGTTCCGTAATTTTTAAAAACCGCATAAAACCAAACCAACAAGAAGAAATTTCTCTAAAATTCGTATAAAAAAAACAGGAAATAAAAAATGCCTAAAAAAGGTCAAATATCTGAAAAAAATGATAAAAAAACAAAGCTTTTTCAATTTATTTTTTTATTAAATATTCAATTTCATTCAGAGCAATATGTGTAAGTTATTTTAACTTTTGTCATACATATTGTAATCATCTTCGCTATTTGAAAACATGCGGGTTCGTTTATGAACCGGTGTACAATCAGATTCGTCGCTAGAGTACACACACACAACAGCATCAACGGCAACTTCCGTCTCGTTATGACTTAACGGTTTTTCGTCATCGATGTACGACTCGGTGATTAAACTTTGAGACGACGATTTCACTAATTGTTTATAAAGTTTACGATATTCAGACATACAATTATTTAGCTCTCGTTGGAATTTAAAAGCTCGTTCGGAATTCGTGTCGTTGACCAGAAAATGATTCTCCAATTGCTTACAAAGTTGGAAACCTTCTCGAATCATGTTTTCAGTGGAGAGAACAGATTCTACTTCCGTTCCATTATCGTGTTCTACATCTTCTTCGGTATCTAAATTTATTCCAATAATGTCATTGTCACTTAACGCATTATCCTCAATCAATTCGTCGATGTCATT
Organism: Neoneuromus ignobilis; assembly: GCA_029203775.1. Classification (NCBI taxonomy): domain Eukaryota; kingdom Metazoa; phylum Arthropoda; class Insecta; order Megaloptera; family Corydalidae; genus Neoneuromus; species Neoneuromus ignobilis. Next base: position 70,888,311 of record CP092087.1, on the reverse strand, counting down.
CTGGCCAAAAGAATCAAAACCTTCTCCACCAATATCACGTGCTAAAGTAATGATTTCATCTGACAATTCCGAAGTTTGAATATCTGCACTGTTTTTAACGCATGCAGGCCAAACATTTTTCCAACAGGCATTTAAAGTCTCTGGTTTTATCTGTTTAATAGCAAATGCGATATGATTTGTACAGTCGAAGATGGAAAACTTTTTCCAAGCGTCAGTCACTCCTATCGGCTCATTTTCTATTTCATCCAGAATAAATTTAAAAGTGCGTTTAACGTAATTTTGTTTAAAAGCTGCAATTATCCCTTGATCCAATGGCTGAATAATGCTGGTCGTGTTGGATGGAAAATATATTACCTTTACATTCGGATGTTGTAAAAGTGGATGACCTGGAATGTTGCCGACAAGTAATAAAATTTTGAAATCGAGACCTTTTTCCTCCACATAAGTTTCCACTTCGGGTAAAAAGCAATGGATAAACCAATCAGTGAATATGGGAGTCGTCACCCAAGCCATTGTACTAGCCATCCAATGTACCTGCAGTTGCTTTTTATCTTTACCTTTCAGAGCTCGCGGTGTCAGAGATCGATTTACAACTAGAGGTTTCAGCATCCGATCTCCCGACGCGTTGCTACAAAGCAACAACGATATTCGATCTTTGCCTGCTTTAAATCCTCCGGCTTTTTTCTCAGACTTGGCGATATAAGTTCGACTGGGCATTTTTTTCCAAAACAGGCCCGTTTCATCGGCATTGAATACTTGGTCTGAACAATATCCACCATCTTCGATAATTTTAGCTAACTCTTTTGGGAAATTTTTGGCAGCTTCTCCATCCACCGATGCGTCCGCACCCGTAACCTTCACGTTATGCAGAGCATTCCTTTTCAAAAACCTAGTTAACCATCCTTTGCTCGCCGAAAATTCTCTTTCACTTTGAGAGCCGGAAGTGGATGGCTCTGATTCCTTCAGTTGTTCATAGAACTGACGAGCTTTTCGTTGCATCAAATAACCGCTTAAAGGAATTCTTCTTTGAGACAATTCTTCAATCCAGATTATCAATGCTCGTTCCATTTTTTCCAACAGATAATTTCTCGAATACCGTGACAATTTGGCATTCAGTTTTGTGCCAGAAATGACAGATTTTCGTATTGCATCCTCATTCTTCTTAATCGATCTTATAGTTGACTCGCCTAAACTAAAATATCTACCGATCGCCGTTGATCTTTCCCCTCTCGCCAAACGATCTAAAATGTCAATTTTCGTTTCCAAAGAAATGCCTTTTCTCGAATGTTTCTTTCTCTCCATTATGGTCGACTAAAACTTTAAAATAAAAATCAGAACTTAGACCTATGATAATAAAAAGACAAACATCAACTCACCTTTCAAATTTGCGGACACTAAATGATTACCGTTTAAAAAACACGAATAGAATGTGATTTTAAATCCAGAAACACACACCGGGGAAACTCCGTCATATGTACCACAAATTCGTATATGTCTGTACAGTATGCGTACATACTCGTCTTTAAGCAATCTGTTAACAAACGATTCGATATTAAGAATATTTGCATAGTTCAGCCACTGAGAGTGTTTGAACAGATTGACATTCAATCTTGTAAAATTAGAATACTACTACATAAAAACCAATCATGTATGTATCGTATATATTTCAATACATGCAATATGTGTGCATATGAAACGGGGAAATCGCGGTTTTAAATGAAATATGATCTTTTTTATCACATAAAAAATCCGCATAAAAAGATACTAAGAAATATGAACCACATGTAAAAAAATCTGCATAAAAGATACTAAGAAATATGAATCGCATTAAAAAAATCCGCATAAAAAGAGACCCCGGTATATATATATATATATATATATATATATATATATATATATATATATATATATATATATATATATATATATATATACATACTGAGAGAATATTGATTACGTTGGACCTGCCATCTCTGAACAAAATTCCGAACGACTTTTTCGAAATGCACATACTGAAATTTTCTAAAAAACGTATTATCGAATACGATATTCGAAAACTGAACGTCACGAAACTAAAAAAACCGTGATAGCGTGTCTATATACATAAATATCACTGTTTACATCCGAATTACTCAGTTTTAAACGCGAAGTCGTCCGGCATCGACAGTCATGATGAACGGGGTGTTTCTGCGTTTTCTGACGCACCAGATTCGATTTAAGAGCGTTACCGATGTTCCGAAGGTACATAAAACGTGCATAATTAGATTTCAGTCATTAGAATATAACGTCTATGCCGATACATATTCAGTATGATGCAATGCACTGAAATTTCAAGGTTATATTTATGTTGTGTCGTGCTGCATCGTTTAAGTCGTGCTAGTTTTAAACCGCGCGTTCTCAAAATGTTCGTATGACGTTCTATCTATTTTTGTTTATAGGTGCTATGTTGTTATTATTCAACAACGAATTCGAGTAAAGCGACACGAATATACAAAACGGCTTTAGAAGCCGTCGCCGATGTTAAAGATGGATCTAAACTCTTAGTAGGAGGTATTACATACCCATAACTTATTATATAGAGAGTCGACCAGATGTGACGCCCTGATTTGTTTTATTGACAAGAAACAAAAGAAACGATACACATGTTTCCCTATACATATGTTTCTTTTTAATAAAACACAAATCTAGGCGTGACATTTGGACGACTCTCTCTATACACTAGGTCGTGTAATATGAAATGTCGGATTTTCCATTGATTTCCAATTGAAGAAACCGACGTTTCATATTACACGACCCGATGTATATATAAATAAATTCGTTTAATAGGTTTTGGATTGTGTGGTATTCCGGAAAATTTAATTGGGGCGTTACTCGCGCACGGTGCAAAAAATTTAACAGTCGTTTCGAATAACGCGGGCGTCGACGATTTCGGATTAGGTCTATTGCTGAAAAAGAAATTGATCAAACGTATGATCGGGTCGTATGTTGGTGAAAATGCGGAATTCGAGAGACAGTATTTGACTGGGGAGCTGGAAGTAGAACTTACGCCACAGGTGAGTGCTCGAAAATGTCGTTTCAGGAAATTATACAGATTTTTTATTATGTAAACGATCGTTCGTTCTGAATATAGGATCATCCAAATGTGACGCCTAGATTTGCGTTTTATTGAAAATGAACATGTGTATAGTTTCTTTTTAATGAAACACAAAACTAGGCGTCACATTTCGATGATCCTATATAGAAATGTTGTATGTGGAATTGTATTTTCTTCCATTATTACAGTTTTGTAATTAAATAAAGTTATATTTAGCGAAAAAGATCCAAATTGACCACTCTTAATTATTCCTGAGATTGAAAATGCTATTTGGATAGATTATATTGTGTGATAAAACCTTTTCGATTAGGGGAAATTGCATTTTTTCCATTATTATAGTTTTGTAGTTAAATGAAGTTATATTTAAAGAATGATGAACAAGAAAGATCCAAACTGACCACTCCTAATTATTTTTCACATTGAAAATGTTATTTGGATTGATTAGATTGTGTGATAGAAACTTTTCGATTAGGGGAAATTGCATTTTTCTTTTACATCCTTTGCATCGTTTGATCCAGATGCTGATAATATCGATTAAATTTTATTATTCCATTAATAGATATTGTTTCATAAACGATTGTTCATTTATTAACCCTCCAAATAACAGAAATATCTTCCAGATAATTTTTATGGGTCCTTTCGACCATTTCCAAACCCGTTTCTAATGAATCATTTTATATATTTCTAAAGGTTTATATCCATCGATTCAAAACTATTTCTTATCTAATTTTTGAACAAAAAAATATATGCTAAAATCAAACAACTTTGAAACATTTCCAGATTTTGTAACTGAATTATCGTCCAATTATTAACCCTTATCGGACGTTAGCATTTCGTACTTAACTTTCTGCTATGTCTGAGATATATTTGAGGACTTCTTGTAAGAGAAGAGTAACTAACGTTACTTGATATAAAAAGATAGTTTTGTGCATAAAAATTCATTCATTATGTTTCTCTTGGGAATGAGGTTGCAAGATATGCAGCTTCATCACAAGAATTAAAATCACTTGCCGAATATTCAAAATGTTCACATATTTCACTTCAACCATCACTGTTACTTTCCATATTGCTATAGTTTTCTTTATTCTTTTTTGGAGGAATAAAATATTATAATATAAGTAAAATAATTACTGAAATACGACAGAACGTGTTGTCTGCTATTGAGTAACAATTAAACACTAAAGACATATAGTGTGTACATCCAGCAATGAGGACGTTGTTACTTGTTCAGTCTGTCACCTCGTACGTGACATACGAGTGATGGAGTAAAGTTGTAATGTTGTAATAAATATATATATATATATATATATATATATATATATATATATATATACTCGTATATAAATTTTAAACGAATTTCTAATAAAACAGGGAACATTAGCGGAACGCGTGCGAGCAGGTGGTGCTGGAATTCCAGCATTTTACACTCCGACCGGCTATGGAACTTTGGTACACGAAGGCGGCGCGCCGATCAAATACAACAGTGAAGGAAAGGTCGAGATCGCGAGCGAAAAACGAGAAGTGCACAAATTCAACGGCAAAAAGTACATCCTGGAAGAAGCGATAACCGGCGATTTTGCATTAGTGAAAGCGTGGAAAGCGGACAAAGCCGGAAATCTCGTGTTTAGGTACGCAACGTGCGGCGGATGTAAAAAAATCTTGTGAAGTGTCGTAACGGATTTGAATTTGTGTCGAATGTAGGAAATCGGCAAGGAATTTCAATCCGACTATGTGTAGAGCGGCGAAGATCGGTATCGCAGAAGTGGAACAAATTGTCGAAATCGGTCAACTCGAGCCAGACGAAATACATTTACCGGGGATTTATGTACATAGGCTTGTGTTGGGAGAAAAATATGAGAAGAGGATAGAGGTATGTCCAAATGCATACAGTTTATTTAACTAGTTCTTTCTTGTATAGGGTTTTCCAATAAGCGCTTCAGAAGTTTAAATGGAAATAAAGCAGAAAGTATTTAATTAATTAGTTATTTATTTTTTTATTCTTAAGCTTACTCTATGGAATTAATGATGGAATACAATTTTACTCACACAACCACCACGATTTCGTTTGACATAATACATTCGTTTAGTCCAATTTTCAGTCACTCTTTCACATAATTATGATCCAATTTCATGAATTACTCGTTCAATGTTTATTTTTAATACTTCTACTGTTTGTGGTTTATCAGCATAAACCAATGATTTCACATAACACCGCAGAAAAGAATCCAATGGAGTTAGATCACATGATCTTGGTTGATGACCAATTGATAGAGCCATTTCGTGAAATAATGGATTCATTAAATTTTCATTTCAATTAGTCTAAGTTTTTATAATTCCTAAACGTTGTTAACTGATAATTTGCCAAAATATACTGAGTTGAAATGTCAAAATGAAATATCAAACACTGCTACAATCAGTTGTCAAAGTTCTGACATTCTTATTGGAAAACTCTATATTTTCTTTACTTTTTAAATATAAAATTAGGTATTTTTATTTCTTATAAAACTATCTATTTAATTTGTTGATTGGAGATCTATATATTTACAGTTAAATGTGTTTAAACATTTTTTTAGTTCAACATTTTTTTAAACAAGTCCATTAATTAACCCTTATCGGACGTTAGCATTTTGTACTTAACTTTCCGCTAGGTTGGAGATATATTTGAGTGCTTATTGTAAGAGAAGAGTAACTGAGTTACTTGATATAAAAAGATAGTTTTGTGCTTAAAAATATATGATTTGGCATCCTATATTTGTAAAAGGAATATTAGAAGTTAAATTGTCTTCATCATCACTGTCGATTTCAATCCAATCTTCATCACAATCAGGAACAATTTCTCTTTCCACTTCGCTTTCCTCTTCACTTGAATATTGAATAGGGATCAATTTTTTTCCTTGACTGAAATATAACACTTGTATCACTGTCTCCTTCATCACAAGAATTAAAATCACTTGCCGAATATTCAAAATTTTCACATATTTCACTACAACTATCACTGTTACTTTCCATATTGCTATAGTTTTCTTTATTCATTTTTGGAGGAATAAAATATTATAATATAAGTAAAATAATTGCTGAAATATGACAGAACGTGTTGTCTGCTATCGAGTAAGAATTAAACTGTAAAAACATACAGTGTGTACATTTAGCAATGAGGACGTTGTTACTTGTTCAGTCTTGTCACCTCGTACGTGACATACGACTGATAGAGTAAAGTTGTAATGTCACGTCAGAGGTGACATACGACCGATAAGGGTTAATTTAAAAATATAATTTCATTTCACTAAATAAATAAATATTTTTTTTTATAAAAAATACTTTAATGGGAATAAAAATATGCACATTAATTTCTTAAAAAATACTCTTCTATTTATTACTATTTTTATTTTATTTGTTCTCATAAAATAACAATATTAGGCCGTGTAATATGAAATGTCGGATTTCTCCTTGATTTCCAATTGAAAAATCCGACATTTCATATTACACGACCGAATAGAAAAAAGTAAGTCAGGAGTTATATCGATTTTATATATAGTAGATTTTTTTATTATGTTTCTGATATTATTTAACACTAAACCTACCACGAGGGGTCAAATGACCCTTTTTAAACTTTTTTTCAAAATTTCTCACATAAAGCGTTATCACATCGCTAGTTGACTTTATGACTTTTCATATAATTTACATACAATGCATTTTTTAATATTTACTCCTCTCTTGTTATTTTTTTTACCGAGATATATATGTAATCTGCCTTAACTACCGCAACGGGTCATTTGACCCCTGCAAAGATTCATATGATATCATGAAGATTTGTATGTGTGGTTGTGATACAAAACCATTGCATTATACATTTTTGCTATTCCATCATATATTTTGCTGTATTGCGTTATATTTGTTGTTGGCTGACGAATGAATAGCGAATTTCACTCTACTCCAAGCGAGCGATAAAAAAGTCAACGAAGCCAGCGTTTACAAACAGATAAATTGGATTTAATCTCTGAAGTATGGTACAAATTCATCGAGAATAGCCAAAATTGTTACAAGCCTGTGGAACATGTAACTATCGATGAACAGCTTTTCCCAACCAAAGAGAGGTGTAGGTTTACGCAATATATGCCGAACAAACCGGATAAGTTTGGTATCAAATTCTGGCTAGCATCTGACGTCAGCACCAAATACATTATAAATGGATTTCCATATTTGGGAAAGGATGAAAACAGAGAAGCTTCATCTCCGCTTGGGGAATTCGTTAGCCAAAAAAAAAAAGTCTTCTACTAAGCTCAAAGCATAAATCTATAAGCATCGAAAAAAACGGTAAGCGTATACCTAAAACGATTAGATTCTACAATAATACTAAATACGGTGTAGATATGACGGATCAAATGGCAAGAAAATACTCCGTGAAATCGAAATCGCAAAGATGGCCTGCGCAGATTTTCTTCAATATTCTTGACCTGGCTGGAATCAACTCGTGGGTTTTATACAAAGAAACAACCGGCGAAAAAATTTCTAGACAATAATTTTTATTCCAATTAGTTGAAGAACTTGCCGAAGATTTTCAACATGAGCAACAGGAAGAAAAAGAAATTATACAGAAAACGTCAACAAATTCAAGTTCGGATTCTCGTGTGCAAATGCGAATAAGGTGCCAAATAGGTTTTGTAAATAAATATTAGGTTGGCAAGTATCTCCCTTCCGCTTTTTTTTTTTTTTTGTACATAGCTGCGAAATTCAAAAGACCAGAAGGCGGAAGGGAGATATTTGCCAACCTAATAAATAAACGATTTTGAATCGTTATTTGAAAAAAATTGTTTTATTCATGTACCAAATTGTGCTAAATGATATATTTTTCGCTATACGTTGTAATATATATAACATTTTAAAGAGGGGTCATTTGACCCCGCTGTGGTAGGAATAGGTATACATGAAGTATCGGTAGGTTTAGTGTTAAATATAAAAATAGACATTTTCATACTTTAAAAACTTTTTTTATTATAGTAACTGATCTATTCTATTTCATAAATCGATTGAAGATTGAACAGTATTTCATTTACAAACATAAAAATTCGCAACTGACACATTTCTTTTACCAGTTTTATTTATAAATTGCTTATCAAACGTTCGCAGATAAACCCAAATAAACGTACACACAAATATGATTATATTGTTTATAAAAAGAAACATAAAAAATATTTCATCTCATTTTAAATACAAGCACTTAAATTTATCTCATGATTTATTTCACTTTCATACAAATGAATTATTATCCTAATACCGCAAGATATTGTAAAGATTTTCGATTAATATGTAATGTAACATAAATAATTATTCATTACTTTTACAGTATTTTGCATTGGTATGATAATTTGTTTATGTGAAATGTAATAATATTTTAATAAATTATTTAAATCAAAAAATCATTTGATACTTCAAAAATTTTATTTTAATAAAGTGTTTCTAAGCATGATTTTAAATGGAATCTCTACCGAAGTTCCACCTAACTTAAAAAAAAACCATTAGGAATAATTACGATTTCAATTTTAATATAGGTTTTAAATCCACAAAAATATCTATGAAAATATGACAATTCATACAAATAAATCGAGTTTATTGAACTCTAATCATAAAAAACGCTAAAAATCTTTGGAGATAGACATTTTAATTACTAATTTTTGTTGGAAGGATTGATTATAACCATTAGTTGAAATAAAAATTCGAGTGTAAATTAAATTGTACATTTAATATCGATTATTGATCTTTTCCAAAAAAAACTAAATTAGATATTCTTTAAAAAAATAGACTTACATTGTTTGTTAAACTGGAAAATATCCATTTGATGAATTAATAAAACTGTCTGTCCGATACAACACACACTAGCACACATTCACTGAATAGTACTGTGAACATTTTCAGTCAATACTTGTAGACTGTGCATAGATCACACTTAATTATATAATAAACCATTATATAATTTAAAATTGATCAAACAAGAACAGAATAGAGTATTGGCTGATTGAATTTTCATCGGTCATTTCATTTTCTTAGTCGTTAAAATGATTAAAATGTCTAGTAACTAAATTTTCATCTGAATAATTATCTGACTAAAAAATTAATCATGCTATTTTAGTCGGTTTTTAATTAAGAAATTAATCAGATCAAAAACCAATTAAAATCTTAAGTAAAGTTTTTTTCTCGTTTTACATATTCAGAAATAAATTTCGTTGTTAAAAATTGATCTTATTTCACCGATTAAAAAATATAAAATAATTTAGAAATTATATTTCATTAATCATCATTTAAAATTAAATTTCAATAAAAAAATATTTGTAATTTCTATAAACAATTAATTTTTATTTGAAAATTTGATTTTAAACACTTTTTCATGATAATTTAATTAATAATTATATTCAATTAATATTTTCAATATTCAAATCAATTTGTTTATTAATCACTTAAAATGACTGATGACTAAAAAATCAATCACAACTAATGATTAATTTATTATTCGTTAGTCACCGATTGATTTAAAAATGACTAATGAAAACAAAACTAACGATTAATTTTATACAATTAAAATTTTAGTCGTTAATCGAATAATTTTGCCCCACAGTGAAAAAAAAATCGTTCTTTTCAGCTCTACTGTATTTGTTTTTTTAAGTGTGATATAAATTTACATTGAAATCAATTTAAATTTCTATCACGCTTAAAAAAATAACATTCTGTGTAAATTGATTACATTTTTAAAAATAAAATCGACAAGCATTAAATAAAAATGTTAACTGATGATATTTGAAATTTATTACTGTTTTTTTAAATAAAATAAATCAATAATTTCAAATTATTTCATTTTAAGTTAATATATATGTGAATTTTACACGATGCTTATATACGCTTGTACAGAAACTACTTGCAACAGTCAGGTTGGCCGAGTGGTCTAAGGCGCCAGATTTAAGCTCTGGTTCCCAAACGGGAGCGTGGGTTCGAACCCCACACCTGACAAACCTTTTTCATTTTTAAAATTATTTTATTTCAATTTATATCAATTCTGTACTAAACAATAACATACTTTTTTAAAATAATTTCATTACGATTGTAAATAAAAATTCGTTTTTACAATGAAAACGACAATCATATTCTCTAGCGAATTTCCTTTCACACAAACGAGTGGATTGTCATTTATGCGAAAGATAAAATCACACGTATTTGAAAATTAACAAAATATATACCAGTTTATATTTAGTTATCGAATTACGATTTTTAAGAGTGTTTTACAGGGAATGAAAACGATTTTTGTGTTTGAATTGTATTGAAAATAAAAATCAGTTTATTTTTAAAAAAGATATTTGTTTATATTAATTTTATGTTTATTCTTGCTAAGTAAACATCGAAAAAACATCATATTTAGAGTCATCCAAATGTGATGCCTAGATTTGTGTTTTATTGAAAAGAAACTATACACATATCTCCCTATACACCACTCTATACATTTGTTTATTTTTAATGAAACACAAATCTAGGCGTCACATTTGGATGAGACCTATATAATTTGCCCACACCATGACAATTCCTCCTCATTATTTTACACTTAGTTGCAGGAAATATTAAATTTTGTCAAAAATATATGAATCAACCACTGGACTACTGTTTGTGTTAGTTTCTTTTCAATTAAACACATCTAGGCGTCACATTTGGATGACCCTATATATGTATTTAATAAAACACGAATCTAGGCGTCACATTTGGATGATCATATACACATGCTCGAAAATGCCTGCGTACACTTATCAGTACGGTTATATTTCTCAATAAAACAACCTTATTAATGTAAATTTAAAAACAAACATATTTTTTATCAATTCTACAAAGTGCTGATTCTTTATACGTGGCAATTCAAAACATTTTAAATTTATAACAAATAAAATAAAAAATGAAACACAAAAATTCATACAAATTGAGCAGAAAATGTCTGCGTACATATTTTATTAAACGGTAAATCATCGATTTTTTTGTAATATTTGCACTTATTGTTGTTTTAAAATTATCACAGTTTCATGTCCCAGTTCGTATGTTGCAATTGAAATGCTAAAGTAATATTTTTAGTAATTAAGAGTAAAGTTTTTTGTAAAAAATAAATAAGATGGAATTCAAAAAAAGGAAATTTCTGTTAGTGAGTGTAAAATTATTTTAAAGTTAGAAAAAGAAGGAAAAAGTTTTCGTGAAAATGAAAAGGGTGTTGGAAGACAACATTCTTTCATTCAAAGGGTAGTAATCAATTTTAAATCCACATTTGAAACCGCTTTCTGGCCAGCCGTCGAAGTTAACATTTAGATAAAGGCGTAAGATTGTGGTTTCAGTGAAAGAAAATCCCCGAATAACTACACCCCAAATTGCAAAAGATAATAAAGTACTATTTAAAAAATAAATCTGTGCTGATATTGTGCGAAAAATAATAAAAAAGGGTGGGTATCATGAACGTGTTGCGAGTAAGAAATCATTTATTTCACGTATCAATAGATAAAAACGGATTGCATATGCAAATAAACACATTAATTAACTAATCCAGTTTTGGGAAAACACGATTTTCTCAGACGAGAGCAAATATTGCATTTTTGGAATAAAAGGACTTAAAATTGTATGTACATCACTGAATAAAAAATTTTTGTTCCTACTGTAAAACTTAGTGGTGGTAGAGTAATGGTTTAGGGATGTATAACAAGTAAGGGTGTGGAATAAATGAAGTTTTTAGAATCCATGATGGATAAATATGTTTACTTAAATATTTTAAAACGAAATATAAAGCAAAGTGGTGAAAAATGAAGTCTAGGTCCCGATTATAATTTTGGCCATGACAATGATCCGAAGCACACGGCAGAAGTTATTAAGCTATAGATATTATATAACGTTCCAAAACAGTTGCATGCACCTCTCCAATCTCTAGACCTAAACCCTATAGAATATATGTGGCATTTTCTCGAATATAAATTCGCCAACATGGCATAAATGCAAAGGAAATGTTGAAGAAAGTTATAGAAAAAGAGTGGAATAAGATTAGTGTTTAAAAATTGGACAAAAATTGGACCATTCCATGCAAAAACGATTATAGAAGGTTCTTAAAAAATATGCTATCCAACCAGTTACTAATTCACTTGAAAAGCTTATTTTACTTTACATTATTTTCGATTTTCATTTTTTGTACGCAGACATTTTTTGCTCAATTTGTATGAATTTTTGTGTGTTTTATTTTTTAGTTTATTTGTTCTAAATTTAAAATGTTTTGAATTGTCATGTATAAACAATTAATAGTTTATAGAATTAATAAAAAATATATTTGTTTTCAAATTTATATTAATAAATTTCTTTTATTGAGAAATATATCCGTATTGATAAATGTATGCAGACATTTTCGAGCATGTGTATATATACATACATATATATATATATATATATATATATATATATATATATATATATATATATATATATATTATTAGGTTTACCTTGATTTTTGTGCAAATTTCGATATAATTTATTGACAATAGACGTTGTTAGTGTTCTTCAAAATAGTTGTTGTACAAGTTTTGCAAGATATTTGAATATTTAATTTATTTAGAATATTCTATTTCTTTCTGTCCATTGCTGATATTTCGTAAATATTTTTGTATAAATGTAAATAGATTTAAAGATTATATGGTAAACAGAGAGCACGTTGTCAAATAAAAACAACGTAGGTAATTAAACAGTAATGGATTTTTATCATCACATTGTCTATTTATCTATCAATTCATCGTACATAAATAACAAATATATTTGTGTAAATAAAACATTGAAAATTCGTGCCACGATTATTTTAAAGAACTATTGTACTAAAATCACTGTTAGATAAAGACCTTCTTTAAATTTGTACACTTTAAGTATACCAATATCTTTCTCTTCCATTCCACTGAGACGAATTTTCTCAAGTCTCTATTCCATCTACTTATAAATCTCTTCCTGGACTTGTTATATCTCATCAAGTTTCAAATCAAATTTTCTCTTGTCAATCGATTTCTATATTCATTCTAAATTTGTCATTTTTTCTATAACTTTGATTTATTAGATTTTTTGTCTCTAAAATATATTAAAAGAGCTGTTTTAGATTTTTTCTTCGGTTTACATTTTTGAAATTTATTTAATTTCCTGTACACAATTTCACAAATAACCTATGTTTTTTTTCTTTTAGAAAATTAAAATTTCACAAACGAATGCCAAACAATCGGTGGCGAAATCGACGCCTGCAGCGAAAATGCGAGAGAGGATTATAAGAAGAGCTGCTTTAGAATTTAAGGATGGAATGTACGGTATCCTTTGAAATGAGAAAACGAACAAATATGTACTTTTTATATCTCAGAAACTGTACAATGTCTCGATATAGATTTTTAAGTTGTTTAATTTATTTCTAATAATATGATGTGAAATCGAATCGAATTTCCTTTAAAAAGTTCGTAAAAAAAGAAATCGAAGAATATGTAATTGTCAAACGTTTTTAATTGCATGCATTCGTCGCTTGGACTCATATTTTTATATAAAATTCGTTATTTTTTCGGAAATCTCATTTTAATCATTAAATCACTTTAATTGGAAAAATCTAAATGCGAAAATGTCGATTTTTCATGACATTTTTCATACTATAAATCATTGTTTTTTTGCGACTCAAAAACTGAAAATTTTAAGATTTGAATGGATTGGTTTTTCAATAAAAACGATTATTTTAAAAGAAAATAACTATTTTCACGCAAAAATAACACTCGTTATTAGAAAATGTAATTTTAATAGATTTAAATTTGCCATTTTTGCTATAACCTCTATAAATTTGATTTTCTCTTTGATCTACTAATTTTTTTTGTATTTAAAACATATTAGAAAAACTATTTTGGAATTTTTTCTCCAATGAAAACGATATTTATTTATTTTTCATTTTGGCTATAGATTCAAAAAAATCATTTATGTTTAATGAAATTTCGTTTTAAATAAATATTTTTAATGAGAAAATTTTGTTAGAAAATTACTTGTGAATTATTGATTGATTTGTTTAATCAGTGATTTTTCTAAATACATTTCAAATGATTTTAATTATTTTATTTGACAAAAAAATTTAAATTTGAAAAATTGGAAAGTTTACTATAAATCATTTTTACTCCAGTTCTATTTTTTTGATAAACATAAAAATTATATTCAAATAAAACAAAGCTCTTTAATATTCCAATTGTTGGCTTTTAAATATGATAGAACTTTAAATTAAATCCCTATCGAAAGTTCTATCTAACCTAAAAAAACACTATCATACCTTTATATACATACATACACATGTATATATATATATATATATATATATATATATATATATATATATATATATATATGATGTTTTTTTTAAAATTATATATAATTTTCGATAGAGATTCAATTTAAAGTTCCATCACGTTTAAAAAAACATCTATATTTAAATACAAATTTTATATATCACATTTTTGACATTGAATTTACTATGGAGGTCAAATGACTCATTTTAAATTTTTGACTTAAAATTACTTTTTAAATTTAGTATCAAAAATGCATTTTATATTCTTATTTCAAATTTGGAAAATATATTAACTATAAATTAGTACTTTATGGTTTTGTAGAAGTAAGAACATTTATTTTTTTGGAATTTATTTTATTATTTACTGAAATAAAATTCATTTAAAATTATATAGCATAAAAATATGTGTATAATTTTAATTCTGGTTTATTTTTTTTTTGTAATTGCACTATTTTTTTAGCAAAATGAAATATACTATATTTTTACAATAAATAAATATCGGTTTCATACAAATAAATAGTTTTTAAAATACATTTTTCTATAATAGTAGATAAATTGCTTAGCTGATAATTATATATATATATATATATATATATATATATATATATATATATATATATATATATATATATATATATATATATATATATATATATATATATATATATATATATATATATATATATATATATATATATATATATATATATATATATATATATATATATTCTGTACAAACATGTGTGTGTACATTGTGGTATCACATTATTTGATAACAGCACAAATTAAAGTTCCTTGACTTAAATGTTTAGCAAATCTCGGAATTGGTATGCCAATGCTTGCATCAAATTATATACCGAAAGGTATGAACGTCAATTTACAATCTGAGAATGGTATTTTGGGACTTGGACCATTCCCAACGAAAGATGAAGTCGATCCGGATCTTATAAATGCTGGGAAAGAGACTGTTACCGTATTGCCAGGTAAATATACGATCATCCAAATGTGACGCCTAGATTTGTGTTTCATTAAAAAGAAACATGTGTGAAGTTTCTTTTTTTGAATAAAACACAAATCTGGGCGTCACATCTGGATGATCCATTACAATTTATCACTGTTTGTTTTGATATTGGAGAGATTGATTTTAACACAGATGAATTATTACCCCAACATTGCAAGATATTAGGTTGGCAAATATCTCCCTTCCGCCTTCTGGTCTTTTGAATTTCGCAGCTATGTACAAAAAAAAAAAAGCGGAAGGGAGATACTTGCCAACCTAATATTATAAAAGTCCATTAATCACTTATTAATTATTTTATTTGTTTAAGAATTGATGCATATTTTATTTATTATTTTTTGCATATTTTTTTATCTGACTGTGCCATCATAGTCAGATAAAAAAATATATTATCTTATGGTGTTGGGATGATAATTCATTTGTGTTAATTTGACACCAGAACAAATCATATTCAATTTTTATTTCAGTATTTTATAGTTTGGAACGAAAAAGGAATTACTTGTAAACAAGTCATTATTTGTAATTTCTTTACACTGTAATATTATTCATACATAAATATACATTTTTACAGCTAGTATAATATGACCCAAATAAGATTGAAGGATTTAAAACATATAGCTACTTCTCAACTATCATTTACTATCCATCATTCTTATTTGTACCACCCTATATCTTTTGATTCTATTCCTATGATCCTACATTATGTAATAACTCTTTATTTGTAAAGATCTTTGAATAAACGATGATATGCTTTATCTAAACAAGTCGAAGAACGATATATAGAAAATTAATAGTTAACCTAAAATTTGTAGCATAAATAATCACTCACCTCTAACAGTACAAAGTTTGATAAAAGTGCCCAATATTAACTATGTGTTTTGGAAATATGACGAATTTACTCTTACATAAATGAACTACCACCCCAACACTACAAAAGTGTCCAATAGTTATTTACTAACATTGTTTTTATATAAGATGATGTGAATTTCAACAGCAATACCACCATCGTCTGAGTAGAGAATAATGACAATAAATAATTATTGGACATTTTTGAATATTTTGTAAAATTGGGGTGATCATTCGTTTGTGTGCACTTATTGTTCATTTAATTTGCTTTGAAATTAATACGCGTTTCAATATATTTTCAAATTCTTGCATACACTCTGTTGTTAAAGATTTTATAACCCAACACTGACGATGATGGCACAATTGTCGAAATGTGCATCGACCATTAAACAAATAAAATGAACAATAAATGGTTATTAAACACTTTTATAAAATTGTGTGGTATTTTGGGAAGTGACTAGATGATGTGAATTTCAACAGCAATGCCACCATCGTCAGAATACAGAAAAATGACAATAAATAATTATTGGACATTTTTGAATATTTGTATTAAAATTAATTTGCCACAGTACCAAAACGAATACAACTCCAAAATCTCTTACAAATCAAGTTTTAATCACAAATATATTTTTTACAGGTGCATCATACTTTAGTAGTGACGACAGCTTTGCAATGATCAGAGGGTAAGAATTTTTTTTATAAAATAATGTACATATATATGAATATACGAGGTGTGATCAAAAAGTAAGGTGAATTTTGAAATTTAGCGGGCTACATCCGTTCGATCTTCGATTTTTTTATTTGGTTATGTTGGTACACTCGTCTCGAATATATGTTCCAAATTTCAGCTATGTAGCATGTTTAGTTTGTTGGTGAGAGGCATAAAAGTTAGAAGTGTTTTGCAGGCTCCACGATTTTCCGCTGTCGAAAATCATGGATCAAAGAGTTTGGATTAAATTTTGTGTGAAAAATGGAATCAAGTGCTCCAAAACACTTGAAATGTTGAAAGTGGCATACGATGAGTCTACTTTAAACCAAAAAAATGTTTACAAGTGGTATAAACTCTTCCGAGAAGGCCGAGAAGACACCGACGACGACCCTCGTTCTGGACGCCCCAGCACGTCAACAACTGGTGAGAACGTTGAAGAAGTGAAGAAAATAGTGTTGGGGAATCGTCGAATTACCATTAGAGAAATTGCTGATGATATTGGCATCTCGTTTGGTTCGTGCCAATTAATTTTAACGGGTGTTTTAGACATGAGACGTGTGTCAGCGAAGTTTGTTCCGAAATTGCTCGATTTCGACCAAAAGAACCGTCGCATGAGCATCGCCCAAGAGCTATTGAATGACGTCAACGACGACCCAGATTTACTCGACAGGGTCATAACAGGTGACGAAACATGGGTATACGGTTATGACGTCGAAACTAAGACTCAATCGTCCCAGTGGAGGCATTCCGGATCACCGAGACCAAAAAAAGCACGCCGAGTTCGATCGAATGTGAAGGTTTTGCTTACAGTTTTCTTTGATTGCAGAGGCGTGGTGCATCATGAGTTCTTGCCACAGGGTAGAACAGTAAATAAGGAATATTACCTGCAAGTTATGCGCAATTTGCGCGAAGCAATCCGCCAGAAACGTCCGAATTTGTGGAAGAACAAAAATTGGCTTTTGCACCATGATAACGCCCCTGCTCACACATCGTTGCTTGTGCGCGAATTTTTGGCTAAAACCAACACACTAATGATGCCGCAGGCACCGTATTCCCCAGACCTGGCCCCCTGTGACTTCTTCTTGTTCCCGAAACTGAAGAGGCCCATGAAAGGACGGCGTTTTGCAACGATTGAGGAAATAAAGACGGCATCGAAAGAGGAGCTGAATAAGATCACAAAAAATGATTTTTTGAAATGCTTTGAGGATTGGAAAAAGCGTTGGCACAAGTGAATTATATCCGAGGGGGATTACTTTGAAGGGGACAAAATAAAAATTGATGAATAAATATTCTTTGAAAAAAATAAAAATTCACCTTATTTTTTGATCACACCTCGTATTTATAGAGTGGTCCAAATGAAATTAAAGGGTTTAGACATACATTTATTTGATTATTATCCTTCAGTCTTATTTAGACCATCCTATTTATTCACATGATTATATGTATTTATGAATATATTTTCAGGGGACATGTGGATGTTACGATTTTAGGCGCTATGGAAGTATCTCAATATGGCGACTTGGCAAATTGGATGATTCCGGTAATATTTGTTTTTTTTATATTTTTAAACAAATTTTTCTACTACTATTTTCGGCACTATAGGCTTTGTATGGTCTTTACCTCTTTAACAATGCTTATCCAATAGAGTTTTTTTTTGTCCAATCTCCAACTTAAAGAACTCTCTAACCAGGAATCGAACGCAATCTTTCGCATGGCAGGTAGTGATGTATATCACTAAATCTCTGGTCGGTCTTCATTGATTAATGTGACATTCATTGATTACTTTTTTTATAGTTCATCATTGATTTTGAAAGAAGAGAAATCATTTTCAAAAATAGTAACTTTTTATTGTTTTTTTTGTTTTTATTTACTATAATTAAAAATTAAAATACGTATTAGTTTACAAATAAAGAAAGTGAACAATAAATAATTTTTGAACACTTTTACAATATCTTGTGATGTTGGGGTGATAAATTCATTTGCATGGAAAAGAAATTGATTCTTTTGGAAAGCTATTTCTAGATAACTTTCTAACAGTTTAGAGTCTAGTCGTTTTTATTTTTTTATTGCGATTTTATAAAATCGAAACTCAAAATATAGGATCGTCCAAATGTGACGCCTAGATTTGTGTTTTATTAAAAAAAAAACATTACATGTTTCCCTATACACATTTTTTTAAATAAAACACAAATCTAGGCGTCACATTTGGATGACTGTATTAAAAAAATATGGAAATTAAATCACGTCTTATAAATAAATTTTATATAAACATTTATGGCGAATAGAAAAATATTAATAGCTTTTATTTCTAGTTTTATAAATGTTCGAAAATAAACTATTTTTTTCAAATATATTATTGGATTTTAAAATATGTAATTAATAGTCTATTGTTAATATTAAAAATTCTGTTCACAGGGCAAGTTGGTAAAAGGTATGGGCGGTGCAATGGACTTAGTAGCAGCTCCAGGTACAAAAGTAGTTGTTACGATGGAACATAATTCAAAAGATGGCGGTCATAAAATATTATCGAAATGTAATTTACCGTTAACTGGAAAGAAATGCGTCGATTTGATAATCACAGAAAAGGTACAGATCAGTTAATAATTTCTCAATCTCTCACTTTAATCGATTCATTCTGTTTATAATTGTTTGTATTTATTTTTGTAAGATCGTTTTACATACACATGTTTGTGTGTAAATATATATGTGTGTATATTAAGGTGACCAAATTTTTTCCAATGAAAAGGAGGACATACATAAATTAAAGAAACAAATATTGCAAATAAAAAAATATTCTTTGCAACAATAACTAAACAGAAAGCATTATAATATAGTAAATTGATAACGCAGGTGTATTATGATTAATTATTATTTAAATATGAATATTTTTCGATCGAATGAATATTTTTTGTTAACGTGTCATTTTCTAACAAAATATTAGAAATATCCGTACAAGAACTATTTTCCATATTGAATTTCACAGCAAGTGCTGCAGCTAGAGAATCAACATTCAGTCTTGATTTTTCAGTTGTCCAAAAATCATTAGCAATTGAAAATACCCTTTCAACTGCTGCATTAATGCCAGAGCAGCACAATGTAAATTGGACTAGAAGAAGTAAATTTTCATATGGTATATGTGCATTTTTGAAATGGTTGAATATTTCCACCCATCTTTTATCAACTTCAACATGTTAGTTTTCCCACTCGACCGATTTTTCAGAATTTAAATAAATATTCAGTTTTCTGATTTCTTCAAATAGACAATTGTCGTCTATTTTAATGTCTGGTAGTTCTGTGAATAAAAACTAAACACAAGATTCAATATCTTTCCAATGCACCTGAGAGGAAGTCAAAATCTAGTATTACATATCGAAAAGGAGGACACTTTTCGAGGGAGGACAGAACTTCCAAAAAGAGGACGGTTGGTCACCTTATGTATATGTTGATGTTACTCCTAAATCTATTATGGCTAGTAAATATATAAAATATCATGCCGTATAGGTTTCACTTTGATTCACTGTAAATATCTAATCATATTTTATATTAGATATAAAAACAACAAACCGACACTTCTTTAACACATATTCAAATTTATTAATAGTACATTCGCAAAATTGTAAACATACGAAAATTTACATTTAAATTAAAGAGTATAATATTTAAATTCATTCGTGAACATAAATTAAACTTGTTTTTTGTGAAATCATTCTGTAAACAATGATAATGTGGACGGATGTACAAGGTCTCGCTTATTTGTATAATATAGTATTATCGAAATATAATGATATGAAAATTAGCATTGAAAAATATCTCGTGTACTAATTACAACTTGATGCAATTATTGTTATCAATATAGCAACTTGTTTCAAGAAATTATAAATAAAAATGATGTTGGTAAACAATTGTGTAATGAAATAATATAATTACATAGGTACACAAATGAATTTTAACAATAAAATGAATTTGAACAATAAGTGATTATTGAACATTTTATAACTATTGTGGTGTTGGAGTTAAAATTCATTTGTGTAAATTGAATTAGCCACAAATAATTACATATTATTTTATGAATATCAACTATCAAGATTGTTGTATATTTTAACCATCATTTTAAAAAACCCATATACATACTCAGTTAATATCATTAAATCTTCTGAAATGTTTTCACAAGATTTTTCCATACCTCTATTATACAATTTCATCTTTTCATTGGTGTCTTTTTTTTTCTTGATTGCCATTATATAATTATTTTTACTCATCTATTGTCTTCTCTTCTTGCTATTTATCTTGCTTGTACCCATTTTATTAATTTTATTTGTTTTATTATATTTAATATAATTATCAATTTTTTATTTTAATTGAAAAATAACTCTTAAAATAAATCAATCAATGGTCTTTTCCATCATTAACAATTATTTTTCTTTTCCTCAATGTTCATTCTATATTTCCAGAAGATCTAGTTTATATAAATTAATGTAGATTTGATCTTCTAGATTTTATATATTATAATTGATTTGTTTGCAGGGTGTTTTCAAAGTCGATGATGAAGAAGGTTTAACACTGATTGAAATCGCTGAAGGTGTCCAAATAGAAGACATAGTTGCAACTACAGGTTGCGAGTTTGAAGTCTCTTCTGATCTTAAACCGATGGGTCAGATTTAATTAAACCAATATCAACAAGACTTACAAACGAATATGTAATACATAGTTTGATTTTCTTTGAATTGTTATTTTCTTGATTGATTACCAATATTTTTAAAGATCTATATAAGGATCATCGTTCTTTTCTAATTGTGTGTATTGAAATCAACAAATACTGATTGTGAAATGATAATAATTTTTTTGATATTTTTTTTCTTATACTGAATCCAATTTTACAATTATTCTTTTTATTTTTTATATATGTAATGATATTGTTAATAATGTTAGAAATAAGAATGTTATTTTTCAGAATATTTGTTATTTATTTAAATCATCATCATTAGCTTTTCCAATTCACAGCAGAATAAAGGTTTCTCCCAAAATTTTTCACTTCAATTGATCCAATACCTTCCTCTTCCATATATATATATATATATATATATATATATATATATATATATATATATATATATATATATATATATATATAAAGTCATGTGCATTTTTCAAGGATTTAATTGTCACAACAAATAAAATCATATAAGGTTAATACATAATTAAAGCTAGTCAGTTATAACACAAATATCACTAAATTTTTTATGTCAAGTTTGTTCAGTTATAAGGAAAAAAAATTGGATTAAGGGCGTATTCTAGTCTAGAATTTAGAAAAAAATCGTTTTTTGCATATTTTCAAAGTTTAGACCTTTAAGAATATGTCCTTAAGAGGATTTTTCGAAATTCGAATTATTTTCGGAGTTATAGCTATTTTTGTGACGTGCCAACCAATCCGGTCTGGCCGGAACGAATCAACTTTAAACGCATTTTTCTCGAAATTACTTTTTTCGACACGGTTGACGTGATATCTCAAGTTCTAATGGACCGATTTACTTGAAATTTGGTACAGAGCTTCTCAATATAACAGTGATTGTCCCTGCCTAGGATTTTTTGAAAATTTTGTTTTTTACTATTTTTAAAAAATTCCGAAAGTTGAAAAAATAGGGCAAAAAATGACTGTTATTTCACACTGTCGCCATTTTGCGAAATTATTTTTTTTAAATTTCCCTAGGCGAGGATACTACTACAACCTTCTTTTTTAATAATTTCAAAAAAATTTTTGTTTCACATGACCGGAAGGGTTGGAATCACATCAACCAGGAGACACTTCTTTTTCGAGCCTCTACTTTGCCAGTCTGTACCTTTTTCAATTTTGAATTTTTTGTTTTTAATAATACTTTTTTATACTCTTAAATATTAATAAATACCTGACAAAAATGGATGGTAAAAATATTTGTTGGGTTTTTTTATAGCTCCCGAAAAAACACCTAAAATTCGTGCGTCTAGACTAGAATACCCTCTTAAATTAAAAAAATGTTGCATATTAAATGACAGGAGTACAAAAATCGGAAATTCTTTTATAAAATTTGATTAAAATATATTTCATTTCAATAACATACATTTAATATTATGTTAAGACTAACTCTGAGGTATAATACAAATTTCATGAAAACTACACATTCAAAAATAAATCCAACATAGTCTATTAAAACTTGAATCATTTAAAAAATATATATTTTTTTTTGTATATTTGGTTTAAGAAATAATAATAACAATGAAAATTCTAATACACCTCACCGATAGTCTTATAATTCTTATAAAATATACAATAAAAAACTTATTCTCTAAACTTGGCTTTAACAAATGTTGGTAATGGGATGAGATATAACAACATGTTGAAAACCATTAAACCAATAGCAAATGCAAACGTGATACCTAAATTCATATCCTCGTCGAGTATTTCTGTGAAAATGAGATCGGTCTGATCTCTGACGTATCGTTCTGTGAGGAATGATTGTCCACTTGTATATCTACAGAATGCGTTTGTCAAACCATTGAAGTTTGACGTTTCAATCTGATGGACATTTGAACAGTTTTGGTTGAGATCGTACGGTAATGAGGTGTGTAAGACAGGATTTGTAAATACTTGACGGTTGAGGAACGCTGAAGCGTACCTCGTCTGTGTTGCGAATGTTAAATAGTAAAGCCATTCTTGTAAACCTTTGATTGATCTAAAATTCGATTCAGTATAGTTGAGTGATCGGTGCAATAAAAGATAAAAAAATTAATATATAAAATAAAAATTTGAGAATTACGTTTATATTTGTTTATGCTAATTTTTGAAATTAAAATAAACATACAACAATACCTTAAAATCCCACTACCTAGAATGAAATACACACAAGTGATGTAAATACTACATATAGCTGCCCTTAAAGAACATTTAACAGTCATTAAAAGAGCAATCGTTTGCTGTTCTGTAAATATATAACATCCCCACAATATTAACATAAAGTACAGGTACTCAATCGGGTTATTGAAGCTTCCTAAGAGCCTAAAAAATAATTTTCAAGATGAATATTACACTTTTATATATTTGAAAATTGTTTTTCTTACGAGTATAAAATAGCAGATGCGCCGGCCATTGAGAAGAATGAAAATGGAATTGAGACTAAATTATACGTCAATAGAAATAACGGTCCTCTGTATATACCTTCTTGTGCTTCTTGGTAATATCTTGTTCTGTATACTGGAACTGTTATTCAAGGAAGAAGATGTAGATTCAAGTTTAAATATTCCATATTGACAATATTAAGGGGGTATTCTAGTCTAGAATTTCGAAAAAATCGATTTTTTGCATATTTTCAAAGTTTAGACCTTTAAGAATATGTCCTTAAGAGGATTTTTTGAGATTCGAATTATTTTCGGAGTTATAGCTATTTTTGTGACGCGCCAGCCAATCCTGTCTGGTCGGAATGAATCAACTTTAAACGCGTTTTTCTCGAAATTACTTTTTTCGACACGGTTGACGTGATATCTCAAGTTCTAATGGACCGATTTACTTGAAATTTGGTACAGAGCTTCTCAATATAACAGTGATTGCTCCCGCCTAGGATTTTTTGAAAATTTTGTTTTTTACTATTTTTAAAAAATTCCGAAAGTTGAAAAAAATAGGGCAAAAAATGACTGTTTTTTCATACTACCGCCATTTTGCGAAAAAAAAATTTTTTTAATTTCCCTAGGCAGGAATACTACTACAACCTTCTTTTTCAATAATTTCAAAAAAAAAAATTGTTTCAGATGACCGGAAAGGTTGGAACCACGTCAACCAGGAGACACCTTTTTTTCGAGTCCCCACTTTGCCAGCCTGTACCTTTTTCAATTTTGAATTTTTTGTTTTTAATAATACTTTTTTATACTCTTAAAATGTCAATAAATAACTGATAAAAAATGGATAGTAAAAATATTTGTTGGTTTTTTTTTATAGCGCCCGAAAAAACACCTAAAATTCGTGCGTCTAGACTAGAATACCCCCTTAATAAAGATATATTTGTTTAATATAAGTGTTAAAAAAATATTACTTTCACATATATTTTTGTTAAAAGTATTTATAATTCAACAGAAATAATTGAGTAGGTATTTAGAACTCATAGTACTAATAGAACATTAAAAAATTGAAATAAATTAGTTTATAAAAAAAGGTACATTGCAAAATGACTTATCCTAAAAGCATTTAATGAGTATTTAGAAAAAGTTTAATCTAAGATTATTTGCTTTATAGTTTATTGATAAAAACGATAACAAGTATAAAGAGAAATCAAGAAAATTATAAAATTAATTTGTATTATTATTATATTTTACTAAAGGTGTAAAATTTCAGATTTAATTGGTTAAATTATAGTTTTATTCAAAGAGAACTGCTATCATAAAATTGATTTATTTCTACTAAATGTGTTATTATTTATTTTAGAACTGTGGCAAATTCACTTTAACACAAATGAATTGGTGGATTAACCGCCATCGAAATGCGCATCAACCAACTATTGTTATAAATAAAAAGCGAACAATAAGAGATTATTGAATACTTTATAACATGTTGTGGTATTGGAGGTAAAAGTTTATTTGTGTTAGTGTGTGATTATTTTTATCACAGAAAATAAATTATATAAAAATTAAATTAGAAAAGAATGAAGAAAATCGGAAGATAATCATATTTTAAATATAACAAACACTTACAAATCGAAATTGTGTTTATAATTGAAATGAAATAAGCGCCAGCTAATGCATTTAAAATCAATCCACTTCTTGTAACAAAAGTACGTTGAAAATTCTAAAATAAACTTTTTGTTAACAACTTTATTTATGTATTTTTCACATAAATCATGTATATATATATATATATATATATATATATATATATATATATATATATATATATATGTATGTATATATATATACATGATTTATGTGAAAAATACATAAATTAAATCTATTTTTTCGAATTTGTTTTAATGTATATAATATTTTTTTTAAAAAAGTTTCATATTTTGATAATAAAAAAGAAAATATAACACTTAAAATATACAAATACAAATATGATTTACATATTTTAGAAGAGTAAATATAAATAAGATGATTAAAGACTAAGTTTCCTACTCAACTGAGTTATAAACTTATGTTATTGAATATTTTTTAAACAATGTTTATAGATAAACATTTTGTTTGGCATCATTATAAATGAAAATTTGCATATGTACTAAAATTATCATGATTAATAAATTCCGAGTGGTCCAAATAAGACTGAAGGATAGTAAAGAATCATAAATGATAGTAATTAAATAAATGTATGTCTAAATTCTTCAGTCTCATTTGGAGCACCTATAAAATAGTACTTGAATTAATTGCTTTGATTTTATTCTGCCGTAATAACTTTTTTGTTAAGATTTTAAGGTCATTAGTTTTGACTTATATTTGACTACAACCGGTTTTAATAACATGTATCATTTTCAAGTAGTTGACTGATACAAGTATCAATAGCTTCAAGTATCAATAGTTGCAGCAAATATCAATTTAAAAGAATTACTCTATGGTTTTAATAAATTACATATATATATATATATATATATATATATATATATATATATATATATATATATATATATATACAGCTGGGTCTGTTTTTGAGTGGATTATTTTAATTAAGGTAACCAACTTTTTTCCAATGAAAAGGAGGACATAAAGAAATTAAAGAAACAAATATTGCAAATAAAAAAAAGTATTCTTTGCAACAATAACAAAACAGAAAGCATTATAATATAGTAAATAGATAACGCAGGCGTATTATGATTAATTATTATTTAAATATGAATATTTTTCGATTGAATGAATATTTTTTGTTAATGTGTCATTTTCTAACAAAATATTAGAAATATACGTACAAAAATTATTTTTCATATTGAATTTCACAGCAAGTGCTGCAGCTACAGAATCAACATTCAATCTTGATTTTTCAGTTCTCCAAAAATCATTAACAATTGAAAATACCTTTTCAACTGCTGCGTTAGTGCCATGAAGCACAATGTAAATTGGACTAGAAGAAGTAAATTTTCATACGGTATATGTGCATTTTTGAAATGATTGAATATTTCCACCCATCTTTTATCAACTTCAACATGTTCATTTTCACACTCGACCAATTTTAAACATTTTTGAAAAGTATTATTTTCTCTCCCCGATTGTAGTCACAACAAAATTACTGCCTACATAAAATTAAATAAGCGGGCTTTTCATCATTATGGAAAATTTTTGTTATTAAATATTTAGAGATTTACAAATTAGCTATTACATATCGAAAAGGAGAACATCTAGGAGGACATTTTTCGAGGGAGGACAGAACTTCCAAAAGGAGGACGGTTGGTCACCTTGTTATAATGCGATTTTGAAGTTATGTGATTCATATTTCTTCTTAATATCTTTTTATACGATTTTTTTTAAGAATTTCTTTAAGCGGTTATTTAATTCAACGAAAAGCTCTTCAGTTTTATGAACAAATGAAGGAATCAGAGCAATTTACTTCCGCTTCTCAAACTGATAAGGAATTTTCGGTTGGCAAAGGGTGGTTAACCGGGTTTTTAAAAAGGAATGCACTGCATAAGGTGAAGATTACGAACGCGATTGCATCGGCAGATGAAGAAGCTGCCAAATTTTTTGTTGACAACGCACCAGGTCATTCATTTTTAAAACATCCAAATGTAAACATGATGTTTTTTCCACCCAATGCTATTAGATCAAGGCGTAATTGCAACTTTTAACAATATTACGTTAAACACACTTTTCAATTTATATTGGATAAAGTAGAAAATGAGTCAATAATAGTAACTGACGCTTGGAAAACATTTTCTATCTTTGACTTTATAAATCATGTTGTTTTTGCTATTACTCAAATGAAACCACACATTTTAAATGCCTGTTGGAAAAAGGCTTGGTCTACATGCTTTGAAAACAGTGCAGCTATTTAGTTTCTTTTTCTTTTTTTATTCTAAACAGTGCAGCTATTATTGCGATGATGATTAAAATATGCATGAAAAATTCTAAAATAAATTACACATATGTACATATTGCTTTGAATAAAATTAAATAGTTGATTAAAAAATAAAGTAAAAAAGCTTTGTTTTGTATTAATTTTCTGCATATATTTGAATTTTTTTAAAGCATTCTTAATTTCCTGATTTTTTTATGCGAATTTTAGAGTAATTTCACTTTGTAGCTTTGGTTTTATGCGGTTTTCGAAAATTATCTAACGTATCTCTAATTGTTCAATGTAAGTTAAGTCTTTTTTTGTGCGATTTTTTTGAATGCAGTTTTCTGCGGAACGTATCTATCACATAAAACAGACCCAGGTGTGTATGTGTGTATATATATTTATATATATATATATATATATATATATATATATATATATATATATATATATATATATATATATATATATATATATATATATATATATATATATATATATATATATATATATATATATATATAAAACAAGAAGAGAAGATCAAGGAAAAGAACCATTGATATAATTAAATACGTACCGACATATTATTGTAGAATAGCCACAAAAAGAAATAAAATAACGGCACTGTGAACAGTCTTAAGAATATTTGTTTCATACCAAATTTACGGAAATTAAATGTCGCCGCCAGTAATCGCCTAAAAAAAATTGTATTTAAAAAATCAAATAAAACATTATTTCCTTTTTCTTAAAATGATCTTAATTTGAAAGAACGAATATTTTTCTTTACCATATAAATTTAGATATCATATTTAAAATATACGAGATATGAAATCAGTTTTATTGTTAATTTTTTGCTTGTACCTGTAATGTGTTTCTATTTACTGAAGTAAGGCCAGATATTTTCTTTTATATAAATTTATAATTCATGCAAATTGAATTTCGTTCAGTATTAACCGTACCAATAATTAATTGTTTATTTATATTTACATATATTTTCGAATCTAATTTGTATTAACTTATATTTACATTAAAAATAATATTTGTGAAGCACGAGTACTCACGAATATAAATTCGTAGCGACTTGTATAGAACTAGGATTTCCATACGCTAGCGGTAACTTATTATGCCCTAATATTGCAACATGTTCCGGCCCAACCCCACCAGATAATGCACTAGTACCCTTTCTATATACACCACCCTCCAGTTTGAACTTTTCGACAAGAGCGGCAATCTGGTGATTGCTCTCGACGAATCTCTCTCTTGATCTTCTATCGACTGTCGATAGGCACACTAAAATTAACCATTTCGTATCAAACATCTCCATTAAATGATTTCCATTCATTGATCAGCCATACACTTACAATAATACATTAAAGGATTTTCGAGCTGAGGACATGGAAACCCGATATTGTTGAAATACTCCAACATTTGTTTAGTTCCGCCTGTGTAAACGACATCGCCCAGACATAAGTACAAGACTTTATCCAGGAATGGGAAAACGTCTGATCGCGGTTTTTCCATTGTCAGTATAATTGCAGATCCGTATTTTTTCGATGCGTTCGATAGAATCGAAATGACTAAGTATGTGTTTAAAGGATCCAAGTCCCATGTTGGTTCGTCGAGCAGAAGAATCACTGTACAAGATTGAAGATAGTTCATAGATCGATTTAATTTAGAGAAAACATTTTAGAAACTTACCAGGGTCTTTTATAAGCTGAACACCAATCATCAATCGTCTATATTCACTGTGTGTTAAATTATCACAAGATCTATTAGCTACTTGTGTAAGAGCTAAATCAGCCATTACTTGTTTAACTTTTGATTGTTTCAAATAACCGGTTATCTAAAATATTTTCAAAACTAAGTTTTAAACTGAATATGAATTGATTTTTTAATATGATTTATTTACAGAAAATACATATGATGAGTATTTTAAGAAACATCTTAATTATTTTCTTTCGATTTGATATTTTTTAAAAAAAATTGTTAATGAAGTTGAAAAATGTAAAGAAGGAATATTTTTGTAAAAAAAAATCGATAGATATAACAAATTTAAATTGAAATTATATCCAGTTTATGGTTATTATTATTCGGTGATACAAAGAAAATTAAACATATTTTTTTATAGAGAACTAGCTGAGACAAGAAGCAATTCGGATAATGTATTTACTCATCAGTGGCTTGGTATAAGCTAGAAATTGACCATAAATAGAGTCCACACACCTTTGTAGCTGTGTAATGTAAAGTTTGTTGTACGGTAAGACCAGGTATAAGATCACATTTGTGTGTTACATAACCGCATCTTTGTTGAAATAATGATAAGCTCATTGGAACATTATTAAGTAATATCTGACCTCTGGTCGGTCCTTGGACTCTTCTTGAAATGACATCCAAGAGAGCTCTTTTACCACTTCCTAAAATTCGTTTATATTTGTATAAAATTCAATACTCATACAGAAAAATATATATAGTATTTTTAACATCCAAGAAAGTTCTTTTACCACTTCCTAAAATTCGTTTATATTTGTATAAAATTCAATACTCATACAGAAAAAATATATAGTATTTTTAACATCCAAAAGAGCTCTTTTACCACTTTCTAAAATTCGTTTATATTTGTATAAAATTCAATACTCATACAGAAAAAAATATATAGTATTTTTAACATATTTAAAAAAAAAATGCATTAACTGTTATAATTTATGTCATTGTGGAAATTTTATATTATACAAATATTGTATTTATGAATAATGTGCATGTTTTCAGGGTGTAAATATTTATTGATATTAACAGGAATTTATCAACAAGATTAACTCATTTTGTATAAAAATTATATACAAAATATTCAATTTGTTTTGGAAAAAATAAAATATATGTTTTGTATTATGATTTAAATAATATAGAAAATTATATTTATTTTTTAAATTTTTTAAAATTTATATAAAGAGGTGAAATTTCTATAAATCATGTGAATGCCATTTTTAAAACAAGACAAATTTAATGAGAATTTAGTTGTATCAAATCATCAATTTATTAATAATTTTTTATATTAACAGCAGCTACTTAATGAAGATAAAAGACATAAAAAACAGTATCAAAAAATATTATATGAATAAAAACTGAAACACATTTCATATTGATAACAGATTGTAATTTATTACCCCTTTAGTTCTTTGTTCTAATAACCTCCCACGTATAAAATGATTCAATAACTCGATTTTCAGTTGATTTTGAACCCAAAATTCAAAAACATAAATATTACACCATAACACAATCTCTTAAAATATATTTAAAAAATTATTCCATATTTTATCACTATTAAAAGTGAACATAATATTTTTTTTTTAAAAAAAAAACAATCACCTTTAGATCCTAGAATTGCTAAAACTTCTCCAGAATGTACAGTCATTGATACATCTTTAAGGATTACAGCAGTCTTAATACTGCCCATAATACGTTGCATACAACTACCACTTTCCACCTGCAAGAGACGAGACCATCAATGTGGATAGAAAAATCAGTATCGATGGTTTTTTTTGGGAACTTTTATATAATTTGTATAAATAAACTAGATAGGATATATATATATATATATATATATATATATATATATAAAGAGAGAGAGATGTATATATACACAGATAAATTAACTTTTAAATTTTTGACTTGAAATATAAATTTATGAGATTCTCAAATTATGGTTTTATTATCAAAATTTATGACCGAGTATAGAGAAAGTTGTGTTTGCTAAATTTATATAATGTGTTGAATACATTTTTTTAAAACTAATTAAGAACTGATTGAAAATTTCTCAATGTTTCAACATCGCATTTTTAATAAACAAGCAACATTTACAGATAAATACAATTTCTATGGATAAAAATTAATAATTAATTAATAACTAAATTTAGTAAAGTATCTAAAGTTGAACTATAATCAAAAATAAAATGTTTATTGTGTCGATTATATTTGTTTAAAACTAATTAAGAACTGATTGAAAATTTCTCAAGTTTCAACAATGTATTTTTAATCAACTAAACATTTGTATTTACATACATTTTTATGAATAAAAATATAAACAATTAGACAATAATAAGATAAAATATAATGTTGAAATATTTGCTATAATCAAATACAATATTTATTTATAGTTCTAAAATTTAACTGTTCTTAAATGATATTTTATTGATTTTATTTTTGGGGAAATTTATGATTAACTACTCAACAGAAATTGATTTAAGTCGAATTTTAATTTATATTTTATTAAGTATTAATATTATATATATATATATATATATATATATATATATATATATATATATATATATATATAATATATATATATATATAACCTCATAAAATATAAAAATATATTACACCAATTTCTTTACTAAAAAAATAACTAGATCTGAAATAAGTACAATTTTTACTGATAAGAATCAAAAAATTGAAGAAGAATATATTAAACTCTTAGGAAATATTTATAGAAATACTATATTTTCCATACAAGTACATGAACAAATAAGCAAGTTTAAAATGACGACTTGTCAGAACTTGGCAGCCATGTTTGAACTTTTTCTAAGCTCATTTTGACATTTCAGCTCAGTATAGTTTGGCAAATTATCATGGAACGTTAAACACTCCAACAACGTTTATAAATTGTAAAAACTTCAATAAAATTATTAAAACAAAACTTTGAGTCAATTTTTTCTCGAAATGGACCCATCAATTGGCCACAAAGATCATGTGATTTAACTCCATTGGATTATTTTCTGTGGCATTATGTAAAATCATTAATTTATGCTGACAAACCACAAACAACAGAAGCTACTAATCAGTGTTTTGATGTTATAATTCAGAGCTATATAGTTGATAAAGTGTCGATTAAAATACTCATTAGAAATAATTGAACAATAAATGGTATATTAAACACTTACAAATATTTTGGGGTATTGAAATAAATGAGTCATTTGTGCTAAAGTAAATTTACTACAGTACTAAAGTAGATGTAAAAAAGTTATATATGGTTTTCCAATAAGAATGTCAGAACTTTGATTTTTTTTAAAGTTCATTTTGACATTTCAATTCAGTACAGTTTGGTAAATTATCATGGAACGTTTAACACTTCAACAACGCTTAGAAACTGTAAAAACTTCAAAAGTTTAATGAGTCCATTATTTCACTAAATAGACCCATTGATTAGCCACCAAGATCATGTGATCTAACTTTACAGGATTCTTTTCTGTGGTGTTATGTGAAATTATTGATTTATGCTGATAAACCACAGATAACAGAAGTTTTAGAAATAAATGTTGAATGTGTATAAGTGTTAGAAATAAACATTGAAATTCGGTCACAATTATGTGAAAGAGTGACTAAAAATGGACTAAACGAATGCAGTACGAGGGTCGTTTGATAAGTATGGTAAAAAATTACCATAAAATTTAAAAATTTAATAGATTTTTCATAAATTTTAAAATTTATCAAATGAGCATCGTATGTCAAAAGAAGTTCTAATGGTCAGTCATATGAGTGAAATTATGTTCCATCATTAATGGCATAATTTCACTCATTTCACATAATTGTGACCGAATTTCACGAATTCTACGTTTAATGTTTATTTTTAACGGTTTTGTAGTTTGTGATTTATCAGCATAAACCAACGATTTCACATAACACAACAGAAAATAATCCAATGGAGTTAAATCACATGATCTTTGTGGCCAATCGATGGGTCCATTTCGTGAAATAATGGACTCAAAGTTTTGTTTTAATAATTTTATTGAAGTTTTTACAATTTCTAAACGTTGTTGGAGTGTTGAACGTTCCATGACAATTTGTCAAATTATGCTGAGCTGAAATGTCAAAATGAGCTTAGAAAAAGTTCAAACATGGCTGCCAAGTTCTGACAAGTCGTCATTTTAAACTTGCTTATTTGTTCATGTACTTGTATGGAAAATATAGTATTTCTATAAATATTTCCTAAGAGTTTAATATATTCTTCTTCAATTTTTTGATTCTTATCAGTAAAAATTGTACTTATTTCAGATCTAGTTATTTTTTTATTAAAGAAATTGGTGCAATATATTTTCATATTAATTAATGCTTATATATATAATATATATATATATATATATATATATATATATATATATATAATATTAGTACTTAATAAAATACAAATTAGAATTCGACTTAAATCAATTTCTGTTGAGTAGTTAATCATAAATTTTCCCAAAAATAAAATCAATAAAATATCATTTAATAACAGTTAAATTTTAGAACTATAAATAAATATTGTATTTGATTATAGCAAAGATTTCAACATTATATTTTATCTTATTATTGTCTAATTGTTTATATTTTTATCCATAAAAATGTATGTAAATACAAATGTTTAGTTGATTAAAAATACATTGTTGAAACTTGAGAAATTTTCAATCAGTTCTTAATTAGTTTTAAAAAAAGTATAATCGACACAATAAACATTCATGGATTTGTATGGAAAATGTAGTATTTCTATAAATATTTCCTAAGAGTTTAATATATTCTTCTTCAATTTTTTGATTCTTATCAGTAAAAATTGTACTTTTTTAAAAATGAAAATAAAAAATTACTTATTAATTAAGTAATTTTTGTTTTATTTCCATTTAAACTTCTGAAGCTCTTATTAAATAGCTCTCTCTCTCTCTCTCTCTCTCTCTCTCTCTATATATATATATATATATATATATATATATATATATATATATGTATGTATATTTAACAATAAAAGAGACTTCATCTCAACTCACCTGTCCAGTATGAAAGACATTACAAAGTTCGAGTACATAATCGCTCGCAATCATTGTTAAAAAAATTTCAATAACCAACGGTACAGATACTGAAAGAATGACAACAACAATAACAATAAATCGATTCTTCTGATTCCGTCAAAAGGAACGAGATTCGAAGCAAAAAAATACATAAAAATAATTGTATTACCAGTTTAATGACAGGTTTCAATCCTCTACATTCATTGAACGCACCGAATAATTAACTGTGTTATATTTCACAATCGAAGTACGAACTTTCACAAACAATTCCTCTGTCGATCGTTCGAAGACGGCTCCAAATTTACATCGTATCGATCGAACAATATCCGACCACCGAACGGTACTTACGTCAACAATATCGACATGATCTTCCGGTCTGTTTCTCGGCGTGGAGTTTTCGTAAACACGGATCGACTGGACGGTACGACGAGTTCCTCTCGAATGACTTGTACTGGTAGTTAGTCAGATATGCAGCGCGTATACGTGATACCAACACAGGTAAAATTTCACCTGTTCGTAAGATCGATTCGTCGGAAACTAAAATCGACTTAAATGTGTACGAGATAGAGGCTCCGCGTTTTCCCCCCCAATGAAAAATACCAGCACCGATGTACATTTTTCTATAAAAACCAACACTTGTATCGGATGTACATAGAGTTGATATTTGTTCGACGTTACGGTACATGAACTCCAGAGGCCATCGAATGCATGTTTATGATCGAACACCGTAACGTACAAGAACTGCTTCACGTGTCTTCGTTCCGATCGCGCTCGATCGTCGCACGGACAGAGACAGAACGACCCGAGGATTTGCACGATACTTTTTCGCTTTTTGATTCAACAGGTTTTCGCTTTAGTGACATTCAATCCGCTACATTGGCTGTACATTCCTGAGAATAGACTCACCGCCGTACTGTGTATTAATTAACCTGGGTTCAATGTGAACAGAAGTGGCCTTATGCGCCGCCGGATAATATTACTTGTGCGGTTGTGTTTTTAAAACGCGCATCGTCGCGCCGAAGAACCTCTCCTCGTGTGACTTGTGCGACGATATTTTCGCAGATTTATGTTGTGCCATAGTTTCGATCGGGAAAAATTGTGATGTTTCAGTTTTGAATTGAGATTAATTCGAGTTTTTCGAACGATTCGAATCGGACTGTGAACTTGAAAATGTTAGAACGGTTCGCGTGTTTGTGTACATCGGACGGTTCTGTCATTAAAAAAATTTAAATACGTTCTAGGTTGTTTAATGATTATTAAAAAAAAACTTCTTTTATGTGGCAAAGAATCGAATTCTTACAGTGATTTCAACAGAATTATGTTTTTTAAAGGATTAAAACATTCAGTTTATATTTAATAAAAAATCAAAATAATATCTGATCACATAATTTAAAAAATTGAAAATTATGCAAAACTATAACAACGTGCTTGTTTAAATTGATTTATTCTATTTAAATAAAATATATTAAGTACTGGTAAGTGTTAGTGTGTTTGAGAGGTAATTGTTTACAGAAAAATGTATTTTAAAAACATAATTTTATATTTCTTTGACAAACGATTTTTTAAATCGTATAAAAAAATTTCCAAGTGAAAAAAAACACATAAATTAGAAATTTCGAAATGTACTGAAAATCAACTTATTTTTCAGAACTTAAAATATTAAATATTATGTAAAATTATAACACAGTGCTTATTTTAATTGAATCTTTCAGAGAAAATGTATTAAGTACTGGTAAGTTAGTGTGTTTAAACGGTAATTGTTTACAGAAAAATATAATTTAAAAACATAATTTTATATCTTGTCGACAAACAACTTTTTAAATCGTATAAAGATTTTTCCAAATGAAAAAAACACAAATTAGAAATTTTGAAATGCACTGAAAATCTCCAAAAAATCAACTTATTTTTCAAAATTAAAATATTGAAAATTATGTAAAATTATAAAAATGTGCTTATTTTAATTAAATTTATCTGACAAAATATATTAAGTACTGGTAAGTTAGTGTGTTTGAGAAGTAATTGTTTATAGAAAAATATAATTTAAAAACATAATTTTATATCTCTTCGACTAACGATTTTTTAAATCGTATACAAAATTTTCCAAATGAAAAAAAACGCATAAATTAGAAATTTTGAAACGTACTGAAAATCTCCAAAAAATCAACTTATTTTCCAGAACTTAAAATATTGAAAATTATGTAAAATTATAACAAAATGGTTATTTCAATTGAATCTTTCTGAGAAAATGTATTAAATACTGGTAAGTTTGAATATTTAAACGCCAATTTCTTACAAAAAAAAATAATTTAAAAAAAGTAATTTTATATCTCTTTAACAAACGATTTTTTAAATCGTATAAAGATTTTTCCAAATGAAAAAAAACACACACAAATTAGAAAATCTGAAATGTACTGAAAATTTCAAAAAAAATCAATTGATTTTTCAGGACGATTTTAATTTTCAATTTTCAAAAATAGATAAATATTTTTTTTTTAAAAAATGGACTGATTTTTCAAGACGATGTTAATCAAATTGTATGGCATTCATTTGTTGAACTTCTTCTTTTTCAACTGATGTAGAAGTGATCTTATATTTTTTTTAATTACATTAAATGTAGTAGCAAGTTCTTGACAGGTCAGTTTGGAATCTGTCTCAATTGCTTTCCTCAAATCCTTATTATTTAAAGAAGTTGGTCTTCCAGATCGAGGTACATCCTCAAAAGTCTTAACACTCGAAGTAAATTTTTGGAACCAACAATTCATTTCTTTACGGCATCTTCTCTCAATGCCATATAAATTTTTCGACAGGTCTTTTTGATACTTTGGAAACAAATTTGAACTCATACAATAAACATGCACGAATAATGTATTCTTGACAGGCATATTAAATGAGTAGAATATAGAGATTGATGTTAATTGCTTAAAATACTCTGATTTCATGATTTAGAGGGTGTATTTATGCACAGTCATTAGAGAGGGTCGTAAAAATTCCAAGAATTATGAGTAACAATAATAAGCAACAACTTTTTTGATGCCTTATATGTAATAAAGTAAAGCTATCGATTTAATTTTTTTTAAAAAAATGATTTATTTTCTTAAATATATATATAGGGTTTTTCAATAAGTGCTTCAGAAGTTTAAATAGAAATAAAACAAAAAGTATTTAATTAATTACTTTTTTTCATTTTTAAGCACATTCTATGGCATTAATGATGGAATACAATTTCACTCATATGACTACCACGACTTCACTTCACATAGTGCATTCGTTTAGTCCAATTTTCAATCACTCTTTCACATAATTGTAATCCAATTTCATGAATTACACTTTAATGTTTATTTTTAATACTTCTGTTGTATGTGGTTGATCAGCATAAACCAATAATTTCACATAACCCCACACAAAGAATCCAATGGAGTTAGATCACAAGATCTTGGTGACCAATTTATGGGTCCATTTCGTAAAATAATGGACTTATTAAACTCTTGTTTCAACAAGTCTATTGAAATTTTTATAATTTCTAAGCGTTGTCGAAGAATTAAATGTTCCATGATAATTCGTCAAACTATATTGAGTGGAAATGTCAAAACGAACTTGAAAAAAATCAAACAGCTGTCAAAATTCTGACATTCTTATTGGAAAGCCCTATATATATATGTATTCACTTTATTGGATTGAAATCTGATCCGCATTTCGATGGTCATACTGTTATTGTCAAAGCTCTTCATTGTAACAGAAGTGAATAATAAATGATTATTGAATACTTTGATAAAATCTTGTAGTTTTTAGGATTAGTGACCCATTTGTGTTAAAAATTTAGGTACTTTTAAATTTTCACGTTTTCTATAAAAGTATTTATTGGCTGATTGTGAAAATAATATCAACTGTAAAAATAAATTTTATTTGTAAAACGTATTTTATTTAACCAACTAAATTACTCAAACTTATTAATGAGATCTGTCAAAAATAACAATAGTCCGGTTCTTTTCATTTTCGAGTTTTTTTACAGTATTTTTTTCAATAAATCTAGTGAAGTTTTTACAATTTCTAAGCATTGTTGAGATATTTAACGTTTTATGATAATTTTCCAAACTAAAAATGAGCTTAAAAAATTCAAAAATGGCTGCCACCAACTGTCAAAGTTCTGATATTCTTATTGGAAAATTATATATATATATATATATATATATATATATATATATATATATACTATTCAAATAACTGTGTTGAAAAATCAGTGCATGTAACTAAAAAACTAACCAGTTTGAAATAACTGTACACAATTGAAACAATCACAAAAATATAGTTATAGAAAAAAAATTGCAAATAAATTTTGAATTAATAAATATGACACATCAAAAAATACTGCACCAAACGAACATATTTTTAACAAATCTAAAATATATATTTCATGTTCACATATATATAATTAAAGTTAATAAATCGTACGAGTTGCTCTAACCGTATATTTTTTTAAAAACCAGTTCGAAATGTAGAGAAACTTTATAAATATTCAATTAGTGGATCAATTAAAAAAAATATAATTGTATTCATGCACGTTTGAGAATAATTAAAGAAACCAATGTCGATGTTAATTATTTCAAACGTACTTTTGAATGGGCATAAATCATTATCAGTAATAATTTCGATAATTTTATTAATAGTATTTTGATTAAATTATATAATATTCAATAGGGAACACGTGGAAGAATTAATTAATTATCGAAAGAGCATGTTTGTATTTCGGATTATACAATTAATTAGTTGTAATATGTTAATAGGTTAATTGTTATTTAATGACCTTTCAATTAAAAATGAATGATCTTTTTGATAAATTATTACAGTCTTCGTTTGGTAAAATGATTTTGAAATTCAGTATTTAAAAATATAAAAATGAAATGTAAATAAAAAATGTCATTTCTATTAGAAATTGAATTGATTTTTAAAAATCAATAAATTGATTTACACTATGGTTAATTAGTTGTTTTTACACAAAATTGTCTTATTAAATAAATATCATAAAATATTTACTAGGTATTTAACATTTCATACAATAATCACTCTAGTATAAAATTCAATAATATATCCAATTAATTATTTTAAAACATGATAGAAATTATTTACAAATGAAACATGTTAGAACCTTTCTTCAATTACCAGTGTTTGTACATTTTTATTCTAATTACATTCTATTAAAAAGTATACAACGCGTTACTAAAATCAGTACTTTTGTTATGGTATATTAGCTTTTTTATAAATAATTCATAACATTATTTTGTCTAGAAATATTTTTAAAACATTTATCAAAACTTTGATTAATTAATAAAAACGACTGAATATATTTAAGTGTAAAAAATAAGAATATGTGTTTTATAAAATTTTTCATTTGATTTATTTTTTTATGAAAATTCAATATATATATATATATATATATATATATATATATATATATATATAGAGAGAGAGAGAGAGAGAGAGAGAGAGAGAATCACAAATGCATCCCACCGTCATACTAAGTATATTTTACTTAATAAATTAACTCTACGGTAAAGAAGACAATGTTTAAAAATATTCTTATTATCGTTTATTAGTGTACTTAAAAATAATATATTTTCAAATTTGAAACAAATAATAAATTCCAAAAAATTCTTTTTCATTCAACATGTAATATTTAGATGTACAAAAGTATCCAGCCATTAACAATATAATCTAAAAAAGAATTAAAAGGGTGGAAACTAATATTTGATAAACAATTCTTTAAATTTCAATCTATGGTTTTTTTCAATAAGCGCTACAGAAGTTTAAATGGAAATAAAATAAAAAGTATTTAATTAAATAGTTATTTTTTTTTTACTTTTAAGAATATTCTATGGCATTAATAATGGAATATAATTTCACTTATATGATCCAAATCTAAAGAAGTTTTATTGCTTTAAATAATTTATATATGCATTTTGTAATAAACATGTAAAAATAAAAACTTAACTATACAATAAGCTATTCTATTTAAAAGAAAAAAAAATTAACTGAATTTTTTTGATTGCGGTGAGTTAAAAATGATTGATTTTTTATTATTAATGAAATATAGGTCTAGGAATTTTTTTTCAAAAA
The DNA here is from genome assembly GCA_029203775.1 of Neoneuromus ignobilis. Taxonomy (NCBI): domain Eukaryota; kingdom Metazoa; phylum Arthropoda; class Insecta; order Megaloptera; family Corydalidae; genus Neoneuromus; species Neoneuromus ignobilis. The sequence goes on along the minus strand of CP092087.1, from coordinate 70,847,384 downwards.
ACCTGCTTTAGTCTGGGTAATAAATAAAAATAAAACACATAAAAAAGAAAAAATAACTACAACTTATAAACTAGGTTTACAGATACTGAAAAATAATGAAAAGTATAATAATAATGTTCATGTATATGTGTATATATTGAAAAATAAATTTCAATATACAGTTTTATTGTTCGATATATGTGATTTTTGTGTAGAAAACTCAGACTCCAGCATCCAATCATGGAGTGGTCGCTACATGTTGACGACGTTGTTGATTTTTAAAGATTTTGAGGCACGGGGAAGGCATTATATGATCACCACGACTTAGCTTAATACAGTGCATTCATTTTGTCCAATTTTTAGCCACTTTTTCACATAATTGTGGTAAAATTTCTTGGATTACACTTCAATATATATTTATAATACTTCTGTTGTTTGTGGTTTATCAGCACAAACCAATGATTTCACTTAACCCCATAGAAAATAATCCAATGGAGTTAGATCACATGATCTTGGTGATCAATTGATGAGTCCATTTCGTGAAATAATTGATTCATTAATTTTTTCTTTCTATTGAAGTTTTTCCAATTTCTAAACGTTGTCGAAGTGTTAAACGTTTCATGATAATTTGCCAAACGAGTTTTTTGAACTCAAAATAAGCTTAAAAAAAATTAAACATGTATGCCACCAGCTGTCAAAGTTCTGACATTCTTATTGGAAAACACTAGGAAAGTTTTTTCGTTAAAACTAGGCTGATTTTATTCCATTTCTACTGAAGATATATTTTGAACATTTCTTTACTAATAATATGAAGATTAATGAAATATTTCTTCAATTTTCCCCATAAATATTCTATGGAATTCATGTCCAGCTATTAAAGTATTCCAAACTGTTTTGATACATTGTACAAAATACATTCCTCAGCTTTCCTACCATATTGTCTTATTGGAATACAGATTTGTTTTCTAATCATATTTTTTTTACACCGGCTTTTAAATTATGCTTCAAATGTGGATAAAAAAACTTTTCAATTTTTTCTTCAATGAAATGAAGTTCTTCATCCTCAACCATCGATATGCAACTCCACACCGTTATTTAACAACCCCTATGTTTCACAGTCGATTGTAGTTTTTTTTTATGAAATTCAGTACCTGGTTTTCTTCACACCATTTTTATATTAGATGAATTAAATATTTCAAATTTACACTCATCACTAAAATAATATTTTCACATATTTTTAACAAATTGAAGCCTTTTTCTCTACTCCGTTTATTTATCCATGGTTTCTTTCGTGAAACCCATCTGTGATAATCACTTTTTCTGATAATTCTAAGAACTTTTTCAGTACTTAAGTTTTTCCCTGTATTTTCTTGTACATCTTCATATATTTTTTAGCAATTGTAATAGAACTTTTTGGCATACGATTTAAACATGTGTTTTTCTTCCCGTACATTTTCTGTTCGTTTTTTATTCCCTAACAAATTGTCAGTTTTTAATTTTCCAGCAAAACTTTGCACTGTACAACGAGGAATATTGGTTTTATATACAGTTTTGCATTGTGAAAATCCTTTTTTATTCAAAAAACAGTAAATTTTCTTTCAATACATTTGTTCCACGTTCTTTTGGTATTACTCAAATAATAAAGGACTATAAAACGGCACAGAAAAAAAATTAACACTACCAACAAATCTAATAACAATTACGAGGTTTTATTTTCACATAACAATAGAAAATATTCGGAAATTCGCCAATTTTATAGGAAAAAAAAATCTAGAATTTATTATATTTGAAAATATACGGTCATCCAAATGTGACGCCTAGATTTTTGTTTTATTAAAAACAAACCAAAAAAAAACACCATACACATGTTTCTCTATACACATGTTTCTTTTGAATAAAACACAAATCTAGGCGTCACATTTGGATGAGCCTATATAATATTTGGAAATACATTAATAAATGATAATAAAAATATTTTTAAACATTTTTTCTTCATCGAACAGATAATCTATTATTTAAAATATATGACGAGTGGTTGGATATTTCTGTGACCCACTGTATATATTTATTTATCGACTTCCAGTCTTTCTACAAACGTTTAATAAATACGTGCACGGCAATAAAACATACTGTGTAAATAAAAAAGACCAGTTCAGTTATTTTAAACGTGTTCAAACAGAATCAGTGCAGTATTGTCTTCGGTCGCGAATTCCCACAAATTACCTGAATTTAAATAGAAATAACCGTACGGTCGTATAATAAATACGCCGAAAAAAACTAGGTATTCTTCCATAACGTTTAAACAATGCAGTTCATTGTATTATTGTAATGATTGTTGATGGTGCTTTGTGTGGAAAATGGATAAAAAGTTGTGAATTGTTTACGAAATTTACGAAAAACAGAGACAGAAATACTTCTGTACAGGTGAGTCGCACAATATATTTTTTATTATATACAATATATATACAAACAATTTATGTTTCCTTTATATATTATTTTTAAACATATTTTTGTATCCAAATTGTTTATTAAAATTTCTTTTACAAAGAAACCAATATTTGTGTTCTGAGAAGAGAATACAAATCGATAATTATTTTCTATAAGATACGTGTTATATCTTCGGTACTTGTTTACATTAAATAGTTGTATTATCTCAAAATAAAAACATGGATATTGATTTTTTGTACAGATTTTGCTACCAAAACTTGTATAAAATGTGGCTGAAACCATAAGAAAAATCAAATTTATTAAATAAGTGCTTTTTAAGTGCGATAGAACTTTAAATTGAATCCCTTTCGAAAGTTTTATTTAATCTAAAAAAACATCCTTTTATATATATATATGTGTGTATAAAAGAGTGTTTTTTTAGATTAGATAGAACTTTTGATAGGGATTTAATTTAAAGTTCTATCACGATTAAAAAAACAACCATAAATAAGATTGTATTTTTCTATAAAATATATTTAAGTTTTAAACAGTACTTATATTTAGAGAGATTGATTTTATTCCACTGTCTTTTCAAACATTAAGTAAGCAAGAAAGTCATGTCGTTTTTGAGATTAAAATAACAAGTATATTTTTTATTTAAAATCAATATATTCGTCAAAATATCCAACTTCCATCGAAATATCTTTTTCCAACGAGAAGATGATTTATAAAATCAATTTTTGTAAAATTCGGAATTTTTATTTTCGAAAAATTGAAAAATTTCTGCTTTTAATGCTTTGCAGTATTAAATTCTTTACCATTCATATGATTATCAAGAGACAAAAGTAATTGAAAATCTGATGATGACCTGTGAATATGAGGGATGAGGGAAAAAATTCTATCCTAAATCCATAATTTATTCTCTTGTCAGTACTGAAATATGAGATTAAAATAAGAATACTTATTGGTTGTTTTGGAACTGTGCTTGATTCACTTTACACAAATGAATTTTCACCCAAACACCACAATAATTTAAAGTATTCAATATTGAACACTTTAAATTATTGTGGTGAAAATTCATTTGTGTAAAGAATACTTATATTTTTTATTTAAAGTAAATTTATTCGTCAAAATATACAATCTCACATCGAAATATCTTTTTTTGAATAGAAGATAGGTTCTAAATTCCATTTTTATAAAATTTAGAATTTTCATTTTAAAAATTTGAAAAACTTCTGCTTTTAACATTTTAACTGTTAAATTTCTTTGTTCTTTACTAGAGAGATAAAAATAAGTGAAAATTCGATGATGACATGTGTGGTGAATAAAAGGGATGAGCGAAAAATTCCTTTTCTAAATCAATTATTTTTTCTTTTGTAATTTTTGCAATGTAAAATTAATATAAGAGTATATATTTTTTAAAAATAAATATATTTGTCAAAATATCCAACTTCACATCAAAATATCTCTTCCTAAAGAAAATATAAGTTCTGAATTCCATTTTTATAAAATTTAGAATTTTTATTTTTAAAGAATTCGAAAATTTCTGCTCTTAACATTTTCACTGTTAAATTTTTTACAAGAGAGATGAAAATAAGTGAAAATCCGATGATGACATGTGTGGTGAATATGAGGGATGAGAGATAAATTCCTATTCTAAATTCATTATTTTTTCTCTTGTCATTACTGAAATATAAGATTAATATAAGAACACTTATATTTTTTACTTAAAATAAATTTATTCTATCCACTTTCACATCGAACTATCTTTTCTCAAAAAAAAAAATAGTATTTAAATTTCATTTTTATAAAATTTAGAATTTTCATTTTAAGAATTTGAAAAATTCTGCTTTTCACATTTTCACTGTTAAATTCCTTACTAGAGAGATAAAAATAAGTGAAATTCGATGATGACATTTGTGTAAGAATGAAAAACTTCTACTTTTCACATTTTCACTGTTAAATTCCTTACTAGAGAGATAAAAATAAGTGAAATTCGATGATGACATGTGTAATGAATATAAGGGATGAGGGAAAAATTTATTTTCTAAATCAATTATTTTTTCTCTTGTAATTTTTGCAATATAACATTAATATAAGAACATATGTTTTTTTTTTAATAAATATATTTGTTAAAATATTCAACTTCACATCAAAATATACTTTCCTGAAGAAAAGATAATTTCTATATTCAATTTTTATAAAATTCAGAATTTTCATTTTTAAGAATTTAAAAAATTTCTGTGTTTTTAATATTGCCACTGTTAAATTCTTTATTAGAGAGACAGAAATAAGTGAAAATCTGATGATGACATGTGTAGTGAATATAAGGGATGAGGGAAAAATTCCTATTCTAAATTCATTATTTTTTCTCTTGTCATTATTGAAATATAAGATTAATATAAGAACACTTATATTTTTTACTTAAAATAAATTTATTATATCCACTTTCACATCAAACGATCTTTTCCCCCTCCCCCCCCCCTCCAAAAAAATAATATTTAAATTCCATTTTTATAAAATTCAGAATTTTCATTTTTAAGAATTTGAAAAATGTCTGTGTTTTTAATATTGTTACTGTTAAATTCTTTACTAGAGAGTCAGAAATAAGTGAAAATCTGATGATAACATGTGTAGTGAATATAAGGGATGAGGGAAAAATTCCATTTTTATTAAATTCTTGTCATTATTGAAATATAAGATTAATATAAGAACACTTATATTTTTTACTTAAAATAAATTTATTATATCCACTTTCACATCAAACGATCTTTCCCCCCTCCAAAAAAAAAATATTTAAATTTCATTTTTATAAAATTCAGAATTTTCATTTCTAAGAATTTGAAAAACATCTGTTTTTAATGCTATTACTGTTAATTTTTTTACAAACATAAGTGGTAATTCGATGATGATACATCTGAGGAAAATGGATATAAAGCAATGTATACAATTTTAAATTTTTAAGTTAATAAATCTATTGATCATTCCTGTCGTTTTATCATAATATTGTTTTATACTGAATTTTCTTTCAATCGTTCTGTGTAATTTTTAATTATTTTTTTTATATTTTAAAATATTTTCAAACAATTAAAAATATAAAAAAATAATACTTCAAAATATTTACAACAAGTGAAAAATGAAGATAATTTAATTACACAAATTTATTTGCATCAGTTTATATTCTTGATTGAAAGATATGGACACTTAATGTAAAGTTAAAATAAATAATTTTAATAAAGTAACCTTTTCTTGTTTACATATATATATATATATATATATATATATATATATATATATATATATATATATTTATATAAATTTTGTTACGTTACTCAGTCCTACTTTATTGACATGCAATTTAGTAACGTGATCTATTCCAATCTTCTAATTAATCAAAGACCAACAAATGCAAAAATCAATACTGAATAATAACTAGAGCTCATCGACTTGTAAGAAAACGTACACGATTAATCCATATCGTATGTTCTACTTAAAATATAATATATATTACTGTTAGAAATATTTGCATAGTTGTTTCGAAGAACATATAGACACTCGGCTTCACACATTCGTTTGTATAACATTGTATATAATTTTAATAATTATTTGTAATAAACAGAAGAAACGATTTAATGCCATTGTGTGTTAGTAAAATTATTAAAATACTTTTATGGTTACATCAGCTATTATAACATTTCAGTTTTAATTAGCTTATACACACACATATGTATTCATATATTTATATATATATATATATATATATATATATGTATGTATGTATGTATGTATGTATAAGATTTTTGCTGTTTTTTAATTTAAAAAATATATTATTAAACAAAAATGTGTAAAAATATAAATCATTTCAATACTAAAATCAGAATTCAAAAAATTGGAATGTTAAATGACTATTAAAAAAAATGTATTTTTTTCAATTTATCCTTTTAAATATTATATAAGAAAAAAATCGTTACTTAATTCATTTCTATTCGTTTTATTGCTAAAAATTTTTTACAAAAATGTCTATTGTGTATTTTTTTAATATTTAATTTCCGTATAATATTTTGATTTTATATACTTATATGAAAATAAATTGTCAGATACCATTTTTTTATCATTTTCATTTTCTTACTTGCTGTTCTCTGGATCGTTATTCTTAATAATTATTATTTGAAGAGTGGTCCAGAGAGCAGTAATCCAGAAAATTGAACACATATATTGGAATTGTAGGTAAAAAGCATAATAGTCAATTTTTTAACAGCTCTAACATATTATTTGCATATATATATATATATATATATATATATATATATATATATATATATATAAAATTAAATATGGAGGAAAAACGTTGAACGAACATTTGGCAAAGCTATTTACAAAATGCATTAAAGATAATACAATTCCCAGAAACGTGAAAGAATAGTATATTAATAACTTTATACAAAAAAGGAGACAAAACAGAACTGAAGAATTACAGGCCAATCTCACTACTTTCCTTTATATATAAAACATTCAGCAAAGTATTAGTGAAAAGATTGGAAAAAGAACTAGATGGTTAACAGGCCAGAGAACAGGCAGGCTTCAGATCAAATTACAGTACAACAGACCATCTGCATATCTTCCAACAGATACAAGAAAAATACAACGAATGCGAGCAACCCCTATGTTTGGCTTTTGTAGATTTTGAAAAGGCGTTTGACTCGGTCAGTACATCATCAATCTTATCATCTCTAAATGAACAAGGAATTAATAAAATATACGTGGAATTGTTGGAGGAAATATATAAAAGTTCATTATCGCAAATCAAAATACACGACCTATTAGACAAAATAAAAATAGAGAAAGGAGTTAGATAAGGAGACAGTTTATCATCCAAAATATTTAATGCAATTTTAGAACAGATTATAAGCAGACGCAAATTTTGAAAATAAAAGAATCAAAGTAAACGGAAAATATCTGTCACATCTAAGATTTGCGGATGATATACTACTTATAAGTGAAAAACTGGAAGAATTACAAACATTACTCGAAACCTTCTTAGAAAAAATCTGAAGAGTAGGATTAAAAATAAATATGGGAAAAACTAAGGTCATGTTTAATAATTTCGTTGAAAGAAGAAAAATACTGTTCGAGAATCAGTACCTGGAACAAGTGGACGAAATAAAATACCTAGAAAAAACTATAAGATACGATGGTGATTTATGGCCAGAAATCGAAACGAGAATCAGAGCTACATGGGCAACATTTGGGAGACTAAATTGTATAATGAAAAGCAATATACCAATCAGCTTAAAACGAAAGGCATATAACCAATGTGTACTACTCTGGCCTGTACGTATGGAGCAGAAACTTGGACTTTAAACGTAAGAATGAAACAGAAACTGTTAACTGCCCAGAGAAGCATGGAAAGAATAATGTTAGGAATTTCTAAACTGGACCGAAAAACAAGTAAATGGATAAGAGAACAAACAAAAGTAATTGATATAATAGAGCAAGTTAAATCGTTGAAATGGACATGGGAAGGACATGTAGCGAGAAGATAGGACAACAGATGGACGAAGATTGTTACGGAATGGAGACCAAGAGATAAAAAGAGACCTAAAGGAAGACCATGTCAAAGATGGAGAGATGAAATTGTAAAGTATTGATGAGGCCAAGGTTGGATGAAATTGGCCAGCGACAGGAAAGAATGGAAGAGGCTCGAAAAACTCTTCATATGACATTCGTTGAGGCTTTTGCCTAACAGTGGGCTGATGTGGGTTATTAGTAGTATATGTATATGTATATGTATATATATATATATATATATATATATATATATATATATATATAAGGTTATCCAATAAGTGTTTCAGAAGTTTAAATGGAAATAAAACAAAAAGTATTTAATTAATTAGTTTTTTTTTATTTTTAAGGATATTCTATGGTATTAATGACGGAGCACATTTTCACTCATATGACTATCACCACTTCGTTTGCCATAGTGCATTTGTTCAGTCCAATAATTGGACGATTTTGTTAAGTTTCACGAAGCACAAGATAAGTTTTATAAACTGAACATTGCTTTTTATAATAAGTTTTTACAATTTCTAAGCGTTGTTGAAGTGTTAACTGTTCTTTGATAATTTGCCAAACTATACTGAGTTGAAATATCAAAATGAGCTTAAAAAATTCAAACATGGTTGCTACCAGCTGTCAAAGTTCTGACATTCCTATCGGAAAACCCTATATAATACTCGTATAAGTGTATGTATGTATAGATGATTACACGGAAAATAAATTCTTTACTTATTTCAATAAGTCACTGTAAAGTTACAAAACCAGTAATCGAAAAACGAGTCTTACTTTAATTACCGACACGTTTTATATCTGTTTAAAACACCGTACTTTAGACATAAAATCTATACCGATAAATCTGTTAGAGATTAATTTTTTTTTTCACTTCGCACGTCGTCCGAGTAAATAACGATCGAGATATTTACTCTTTCCGTTACATATACAACGAGTAATTAACAACTTTAACGTTCATTTTCATATAATTAATAGTATCGACCCAATTGGAAATTCATAAATACGTTACACAGATGACTCATATGGTTTTTAGATATCGATCGATCTTGAACGATTTTAAATCCCGTTGTAATTACAACTATCCATTTAGATATTGTCGAATACGGTGAAGATGGTATGTGAAAGGCCAGTTTCGATGCACGTACTTAGTAACATTCATGTACACAATATATATATATATATATATATATATATATATTTAAAGTTCATACTTGACTCTTTCCCAATTTGAAAATAGTACGAGGGTCGTTTGATAAGTATGGTAAAAAAGTAAGAAAAACTAAATTGAAAAATTTAATTAAATTTATTAATTACGAGGTCTTTTGATAAGTCCGTGTAAATTCCGAAAGATGGCACCACTGGTGCATATCGAGGTTATTTTTAATTAGTAGCATCTCTTGGAAGAACACACATCAAGTTTCAGCCATATCGGTCTATTCCTTTGTGTTTGACAATCGTTGGAATTAAGGAAATCGAGTGATTGTCAAATAATGGACGAAAAAGAATTTCGCGTGTTGATTAAACACTACTTCATTAAAGGCAAAACGCCTCAGGAGACTAAACAGAAGCTTGATAAACATTATGGTGACTCTGCAATTATGCGGTTTATTAGTGGTTTTAAAATATGGCCATATGAGCACAAGAACGCTGAACGTTCTGGATGTCGAGGTCTTATCCAGAAATCATTGATAAAATCATGATACGGTGATGGAAAGTGAAATAAATTAAGTGCTGTATCTCGTGTGAACGGGCACATAAATTTTGCATCAGACATGAAAAAGCTATCCACCATGCCGCGATTGCTCACGATCGACCAAAAACGAAATTTCAAGAACGGTTTGCAGCTGTTTCAGCGAAATCCGCAGGATATCATAGATATACTACACTCCTGAGACCGAAGAGCAGTCTTGGGTTATCAAGGGGGAATAACTATTTATTACAGGTGCATATTATTCATTGTTATTGGATCGTTTGAAAACCGAGTTGCAAGAAAAAACGTCCCCGATTAGCCCACAAAAAGTCCTCTTTCATCACGACAACGCACCAGCTTCAGCAGTTGTGGCCGCAAAACTAATGGAAATAGGGTTCCAAATCGTTTCACATCCCCCTATTCTCCAACTTGGCTCCATCGGTATTACCTGGCTCGCGGAAAAAGATTTTATTCGAACGAGGAGGTGACAGGAACGAATGACTATTTTACAGACTTGGAAACAAATTTAAGCCTAAAAGGAGAAATTACTTATCAATTTGTAGTAAACAATAAATACATTTACCAAACTTATCAAACGACCCTCGTACTTCATATGGAGAAAAATAAAAAATTAAATTTTGATCAGACATGAAATTTAAACAGGAAATTTCATAACCTCATTTATTCATAATATTAAACTCAGGTAACCCTCCTACAACACGGTTTCACTCTAACACGTTAAGACAATTTCGGAAACCCTTGCATTGAAGTGTGAAAAACCTTCTACAACACCAGATAACACGATTTTTATTATAGAAAATATATTAGAAAATTATAAAATAGTAAATAATTATAAAATAATAAATGCTAAAGTTATATGTAACACAAAATCTGTTCTCAACACAAGTCATATAAAACACAGCATACATTGTCACTACGTGTCGACTATTGAACAATAATTCCCTTGCGAGTACAAAGAGGTAAACAGAACTATAAAAATGCAACATAATCCATTATCAATATTTGAAGTAGACAAAATATCTTAATGACCAGAACCAGAGGTTTCTTTGTTCATTAAAACACTCTGTAAAATCAGTTCTAATATAGAAATTGTAACAACATATAGAGCTCTTCAAGCCACTGTTGCAGCTGATTGATAAATAACAAATATCTTTTTAAACTCTGTAAAAAGCTGCAGCTGACTGATAAAAATACAAATATCTTTTTAAAAATTGTACATTCGGTGTATTCAATAAAACTCTAACACCTAGTCTCATATAACACGGTTTCACACAACACGGTATTTTCTAGTTAAAGGACAGTTACCTGTACTCTATTTCAAATTATATAAAATATATAATTAATAACAAGAATTACGCATCTGCTCAATATACTAGATCGTTTAACACAAATGAATTTTCACCCCCAATAACACAAAATGTTATAAAGTGTTCAAAAATCACTTATTGTCCACTCTGTTGTTTATAGTAACAATGGGCTAATGTGCATTTCGATGGCGATGCATCCATCGTCAGAGCTGTTTTGTTATATAGAAAAAATATTAGATTGTATCATATGAAATGTCCGAATTATAAAAATAATGTTGCTAGGAAAAAATACTTCATTTAATCGAAATATGCATCATTCACTTTGAGGATTTTTTTCCAACGTGTGATATTAAACTATAGATATAAAACTCCATGTCTTTCAAAGAAATAAAATGTGTAAATGTATCAACTATGATCTCTTGATTTATAAATGTTTTATTTCGAAGAAAAAAATCAAGATGTTTGAAAATTAGTTGGTGAAAATGGAGGATGAGTGTTGTAAAATTCCATAAAAATGTTGTAAAATTCCATAATCCAGCTCTGTTAACTTCTATACAGTGATTAAATAAGAATGGGTTTGGGTGTTGTCATGAAGCAAGATATTGGTCCATCTCTGTCGATTAGTCTAGATTGTTGGAATTTTAATTTTTCAATCATTAGTTCAATTCTGGACAGTAAAATGCAGCTTCAATAATGGATTATTCTTGAAACAAAAACAAATAGTGTGTGATTTCCTTTGCAGACTAACACACAGTTATCATAATTTTACGCAAGTGTAGCAATAGATTTGGGAAATACTTTGGTATTTTATTAGAATTTAATCACTGCCCAGACCATATCCTGTTTTCGTACAATATCCATTTTTCAATATGTAATAATACGATCCAAAAATATGCCATTATTGTTCCAAATTACTAGTGATGAATAAACTACCAATAGCTACTGTTTCTGACCTTCCATTAATTCATATAATAACCATTTGTCTCGTTTTTTACTTTTCTTATCACAGTTAAATGATGGAAAACTGTCATGGGTGAAACTCTTAGATGTACTGCAAATTCTCATATTGTAGTCCTGGAATTATTTTCGATAATTTCTTTCCATCTGTCATTATTTATAATATAGAAAACAGAACAGAGGATCATTTTCGAAACTAAGATTTCTAAAGTCAGCTTCGTATTGTTAATTGATTAATAACTCCTTTTTGAATGATGGATCAGGGTTTCTCTCTCCTTCGTTTGCACCGTATCTCAATTTAAATTCGTACAAAAAAAGGGTAGTAATAAATCTCTGGATGTACTTCACAATCTACACGAATGTTTAAGTTAAACCTGAATCGACAATTTATCTTTTTTAAAAATCTCTCAAGTTATCTATTTTTCTGTTAAATATTAGCCAAGACATTCTATAATTTTCCAAGAACTGTGCATAAAGTAAACGTACATGATTTATGTTTTTCCTCGTGTAGATAACAAAAATATTTTTATTACAAAATTGCCTTGTGTTTCCATGATTTTGCCTGTATGTATATGTTGTGTTATATAAAAACGTTCATTGAAATCACTTTCAAGTCCCATAAACCGTCCCTGTTTGTTCAACCACATCAAACACCACGAACGCCCGAAAATTCGTTCTGTGCAATACCGAACCGCTTCCTTCCTCGCCGAAGACAGTCGTTCCCTGTAAGTCATTCTTTACGACCGCATTATTACACAAAACCCATAAAATGTTTATTCGAATGGTCAATAACACTGCGCATTAAAAGAGGTAAATATACTATGTTTACGTGCAGCAATAATAAATTGCAAGCGGATATAACTTTTTGATTGTTCAATAGACTGTAATTTATTATAGTCGGTGGCTTATGTTTTAATGCACTTAATTGTGAAACAAACGTATCGTTTTGAAAATTATAATAAAAAAAGTATACACAGTTTCGTTTTAAATTCACTGTGCTGTCGTTTTCTTCGTGTACGATATGTGCGCATTTAGTTGTCGTTATTACGAATGATTATGGAGGTTTCGTTTGTAATTGCCAACCATTATATTTTATTATGCACAACATTTATACATACATACATACATATACAGTCATTCGTAAAAGTCATTGTACATCCACATATTTTAATGTTTTTATATGAAAAAATATCTGATCAACAAATTTATAAATTTATTGAATACGACTGAGCTTAAGAACGATTTTAGTAAAAAATAAAATATATTGTTGAAATAATAACAAAATTAACAAACATTTAATTATTAAAAATGTAGTACTTTATTGGTGCTCCCTTTGCTTTTACCACTGCCTCCAATCCTTTCAGCATCGATTGGACCAGCTTTTCTGTAAAAATTTCAAGTATTTTCCACCATTCTTCCTGTAGTACCTTTTTCAAATATTCTTTGCTAGAAATTGAATGTTTCCAAATATTTCTTTCCAATAGGGTTTATATCTAATGACTGAGGATCTAATTGATCTAGCTTATTGTGAAAAATTAGTTAAATCCATCCCGAATCGTTTAAAGATTATACAAATTAATAAAGGCTACTCTACTAAGTACTAAAATAATTCAATCCATTGTAAATTTTAATTTAATAAATAATTTGTTAGTTGTATGAGTTTCATTTTGATGTGTTTTTTGTTCATTTTTCAGAAATTGTTACTTTTTCTAAAGTAGAAAAATAACCTTAATAAAGAAATTAAGCAAAAAAAATAAAGAAAATTGTTATTATATTAAAATATATGTGTAAAATTATTGGAAACATAACTCTGTATAAGTTTCACTTTGACTCACTGTATATATATATATATATATATATATATTTATTTATATCGGGTAGTCGAAAAAGTCTTTTCGTATTTCTAATCAAACTTCAAGTAATTTTTTTTTATATTGATAATTAACTTTATTGAACTAAATATGTACCATTTTGGTCGACCACCTTTTGCCATTTTTCTGCTAGAGACATTATTCCATCAGTGTAAAACTTTTCTGGTTTCTCGGCGAAAAACTTCGACAAGAAATTTTCAGAGGCATCTCTTGAAGTCAACTTTACTCCGTTAAGGGAGTTTAATTGAAGTCTATGGTGCAAGGTCAGGACTATATGGTGGATGCATTAAAACTTCCCAGCCAAGCTCTCTAAGTTTTTAGTCATTAAACATAGCCCTTTCTGTTGATCAGTCGTTTTTTTCGACTTCAATCTCATCAGTTGTTGACAATAAAGTGTAGAATCAATCGTTCGACCAGGCTGGATCAGCTCATAGTGGATGATTCCTTTCCAATTCCACCAAACACTCAGCATAACCTTTCGAGATGAGACTATTTGTTGAGCTTCACCACGCTTGTACCATGATCTTTTTCGCACATTATTGTCGTATTTGATCCACTTTTCGTCTCCTGTTACCATTCGCTTCAGAAATGGTTCGATTTCATTCGTAAAGAATCGCAGATGTTAATTCGGTCCATTAAATTTTTCACAAACAATTCATGTGGTACCCACACATCAAGCTTCTTTTTGTAGCCAGCCTTTTTAAATGGTTCAAAACCGTTTGATGATGAATAGTTCCTTGGCAATGTCATGGCTGCTTATGACGGTCCTTGTCAATCTTTTCCATAATTTCATCGACATTTTCAACGATAGGTCGACCAGAACGAGGTGCATCTTTCACATAGAAATTTCCAGAACGAAAGCGAGCGAACCATTGTTGTGCTACACGAACTGATATAGCATCGTCTCCGTGAACTTTACAAATTTCAAAGCGAATTTCTTCATTATTTTACTCATTTTTGAAAAAACTTTTGTTCAGCTTCACCAAATTTAATTTTCTTTAAGGTTAAATGAAGCTTGAAATTTCACCTTTCCAACACTATATGGTATGACACAATGTGATTAGCACTGGAGATATACGATTCCAACGACATCTATGGACAAAATACGAAAAGACTTTTTCGACTACCCGATATATATATATATATATATATATATATATATATATATATATATATATACACATGCAGATTCCTAAAAAAATATTTATTCGTGTATTCATGACGAAACCAGAATGTAATTCTCTTTTAAGTAAGTCATTATAATGATATAATTTATGTTTGTACGCAATTGTTGACAAACTAGTTTAATAAAAAAGTATCATTTTCTGAATTAATCTCTATTGTAAGCAAATAATGAGTCTTATATTTTTTGTCATATTTGAATAATAAATAATTTTATTTTTTCTGTGCATGAATTGTTTTAAACTCTATAGAATTTTATTTATTAATAATACAGGTCATATTTGAAATAGTGAAGTGATTGTTGCAGAACTTAGTTCGCATTGGGTTGAAATCGTATCTAATTTATTTTTATACAAATTCTCAAATGCTCACATTAACTCCACGACATTTCATAAGAGTGTTCAGTAATCTAGTTACTAGGTACTGAATTTTAATCAGTTTTTTGATTTTATAATTCAGAGTTATGTGGTTGATAAGATGTCGATTGAAATAATCATTGAAAATAATTGAACAATAAATGGTATATTAATCACTTATAAATATTTTGTAGTAGTGAAATTAATAAATCATTTGTGCTAAAGTAAATTTACCACAGTACCAAAATAGTTGAATGAATGAATGAAGTAAATTTATTATTAATGAAAATAATAAGTACAAAAATAGTGCATAAAGATACAGATTAAAATGTAGTTGCTTATTTAAAGAAAATATTTTACTGTATAAAATGAGAAACAAACAAAAGTTGAAGAACAAAAATAATAATGATACATAATATAACATACAGGAAATTTTCAAAAACCTGTTTATGAGAACAATCTAATTAACTTCAAAATAATTGTAGAAGAGTTATATATTTATATTGATATAAACTTCATTGATATTTCTATGTTTAAAAAAAATCAAATTAAATCAATTTACTTCATTTTAATCTGAAATGTTTATACGATTTTGTATTTACTCAAATAAACACATATTACTGGTTTCATAAAATATTTCTAACAAGTACCAAATTATTCTCATACACACTGAAAATAAATTTATTTATTTAAAAATTAGTTTATATTTTTTTATAGTTTAATATTTAGAAAATAAATATTTTTCTAATCGAAATTTCACATTTTATAATTTATTTTGTCTTAGTCAATAAAAAAATATCTATTTAAAATTTTAGTACTTTTTCGATCCAAATTACTAATTAAAATATGATCGTAATTTTTTATATTTATTGAATGTTTATTATACAGAAGTTTACATGTAATAATAAAAATTTTATAAAAAAATGTTTAAAATAGCAAATTCATTAGAAATTCTTTGATTTTCAATTTTGTGATCTATTTTAAAACTTTTCACTAAAAAATATAACGATTTTAAAATATAAAAATGTAGTTTATTCCAAACAAGAGTGTTTCAGTGGAAAATGAAACTATTTATATATATATATATATATATATATATATATATATATATATATATATAGGGTTTTTCAATACAAAATGTCAAAACTTTGACAGTTGGTGGAAAGCATGTTTATTTTTTTTAAAAGTTCATTTTGACATTTAAACTCAGTATAATTTGGCAAATTAATATGGAACTTTTAACACTTCAACAACGTTTAGGAATTGTAAAAACGTCAATAGACTTATTTTCTGTGGGGTTATGTGAAATCATTAGTATATTCTGATAAACCACAAACAACAGAAGCATTAAAGATAAACATTGAACGTGTAATTCATGAAACTGAACCACAACTATGTGAAAAAGTGAGTAGATTGGATTAAACGAATGCACTATGGCAAGCGAAGTTGTGGTGATCATATGAGTGAAATACAAAAAATTCTACAATACTAAACAGATTTTGTAAAAAAAAACTATTTTTAGCAATAAAACTTTTTTTTAGAAAATCATATTCATATTATATTAATTTATATTTTATATATTAAAAAATCTCTTGGACTATGTACTTGTATTTGTTTTTTTGCATTTTTGATAATTCCACTTTGTCCTTATAAAGTAGTTCATGGCTTTTCTATATAGAAACTGTATTTCTGTGTTGATTTTGATAATATGTAAATATATAGGGTTCTCCAATAAGTGCTTCAGAAGTTTAAATGGAAATAAAACAACAAATATTTTATCAATTAATTATGTT
The DNA here is from genome assembly GCA_029203775.1 of Neoneuromus ignobilis. Lineage (NCBI taxonomy): Eukaryota > Metazoa > Arthropoda > Insecta > Megaloptera > Corydalidae > Neoneuromus > Neoneuromus ignobilis. The sequence continues at coordinate 70,830,230 of CP092087.1, read as the reverse complement.
TTATATTTATTTTCAAGCATATTCTATGGCATTAATGATGGACCACAATTTTACTCATAAGACTACCACGATTTCGCCAAATTCAGTTTTTAGTCACTCTTTCACAAAATTATGGTCAAATTTCATGAATTACACTTCGATGTTTATTTTTAATGATTCTGATATTTGTGGTTTATCAGCATAACCTCACTGAAAAGAATCCAATGGAGTTAGGTCACATAATCTTGGTGGCCAATTGATGGGTCCATTTCGTGAAATAATGGATTCATTAAACTCTTGTTTCAATAAGTCTATTAAAGTTTTTATAATTTCTAAGTGTTGTTGAAGTGTTAAATGTTCCATGATAATTTGCCAAACTATACTGAGTTGAAATGCTAAAATGAACTTAGAAAAAAAATCAAACATCGCTGCCACCAGTTGTCAAAATTCTGATATTCTGATTAGAAAATTATCTCTCTTTATGTATAGTTTGTATGTTAATTGCTGTTTTATATTCGCGTCTTGTCATAAATATTTAACTGTTTGTAATTTCCAAATAAAAATATTTCTTCAACAACGTACTGAATTACTCAACGAACACTCGAATCCAATTAGTGAACATTGGTCCGTCGGCGATCAAACACATTACTTTTAAATACCAACAACATTAAGGAACTCGTACGATTTTCTCGTTTTATAGAAACGTCCAATACAAACGTATTTACAATCGTCGCCCGAGGCCTCGACTACTCAATAATAATATGTTCTAGTGAATATATTCAACGACTATTCAAACACACATCGTTCGCGATTACAATCGTACGAAGAAACTCGCTTTATTGACAATTTCATTAAATGATTCATCGAGCTTTGTGTGTATCGTTCGCACCAAGCCTACAACATTCTTGTCGAGGAATGCTGAAAATGTCCTGGTTTTTTTTTCGTCAATGCTAGTCTTGCACAACGGTTCGAATTTATTTTATATTTATTCATTTTTCCATATGTGCACGGCGTAACTGTTTTGTAACGAGACGTTGAATAAATTGCAAATATTATATTAATATACACAGATGATTAAATATTGTGCCAGAAACGGTTCTATGAGATTGATGTGTATCGTATGGTTCTGTGTTTCATTGTTTGAAATAACTCGAACCGCAAATGTAAATCGCATTACTTAATCCAAATTGGTATTATTTTATATTGTTCATTATTTAAGAATTTAATTCCCAGTTGTATAATTATCGATGAATAGCGAGCCGATCAATTTACACAACAGACAATTAAATGCGGTAAAAATAAAAGTATTTAATTACTTATAAAAGTACAGTGCAATCAACAGTAATTTAATATGAAATGCAAATAAATAACTTCATTACTTTTTAAATCGGTTGATTATTATAGCAGGTGAAAGATATTTTATATAATAAAATTTGTTAATTCTTCAAAAAAAAAAAACATAAAACTGAAGATTTTTTTAAAAAATATGTTATTTTTGCTCACAGAAAAGGTAAGTGTGTGTGTGAGATTAATCTCATTTTCTATATAAAATTTATTGGAAATTTTCGTTATATATTTTTATTGCAATTTTTCAATGTATAGGATCATCCAAATGTGACGCCTATTTTTGTGATTCATTAAAAAGAAACATGTGTATAGTTTCTTTTTAATAAAATACAAATTTAAGCACGACATTTTATTTTTTTCCCCAATCAAAATATTACTGTAGGTTAAAAATATCCATATTTTTTTCTGGATATATGATCATCCAAATGTAACGCCTAGATTAGTGTTTTATTAAAAAGAAACAATACACATGTTTTTTTTCAATAAAACACAAATCTAGGCGTCACATTTGGATGATCCTATATATTGAGTAACCAAGAAAGTTATGTAGTTTTTGCATAAATCAAAATTCCAAGAATTGTTTATGCATCATATGGCTCATTAACTGAATTATAAAGTACATACTGTATTTAATTTGTTTACTGCATTTTTATTTCAAATATAATTTCAACCCTTCAAAATGTAAATGCAAACATGTGTAATATGTGTACGGTTACGTAATTAAACTTAGTTTTAATGCTGTTGACGTCGTAAGAAAAATTTGTACTGCATTTGGAGAAGGGGCAGTTATATCAAAAAATATAAAAAAATGATTTCGGGGATGAATCGTTAGAATACGAAACCAGATCAGGAAGTCTATCAAATGTAAATATCGATGAATTATAAACAATGATTGAAACAAATTAGAGTTTAACGACTTATTTAAGAGATTCAATTAAGTGGCGTAACAATTAATTAAACCATTTGCAAAACATAGTGAAAAAGTAGAAATTAAGTAAATGGGTACCGTGTGTTTTAACCCTTATCGATCGTATGTCACCTCTGACGTGACATTAAAACTTTGCTCCATCAGTCATATGTCACGTGCGAGGTGACAAGACTGAACAAGTCCTCATTACTGAATTTACACACTATATGTTTTTATAGTTTAATTCTTATTCGATAGCAGACAACACGTTCTGTCATATTTCATCAATTATTTTACTTATATTATAATATTTCGTTCCTCCAAAAATGACTAAAGAAAACTATAGCAATATGGAAAGTAACAGTGATAGTTGTAGTGAAATATGTGAAAATTTTGAATATTCGGCAAGTGATTTTAATTCTTGTGATGAAGCTGCATATCTTGCAACCTCATTTCCAAGGGAAGCATAATGACTGCATTGTATGTTCCAATCGGAAGTTACCTGGAGGAAGAAAGACGACTATATACTTCTGCGAAACTTGTAATAGAAAATCATTCCTTCATGTAGGAAAATGTTTCAAAAAATACCACAGGATCATCCGAATGTGACGCCTAGAAATTGTGTTTTATTAAAAAAAACATGTGTATTGTTTCTTTTTAATAAAACACTAGTCTAAGCGTTACATTTGGATGACGCAATATTTATGAATATTTTTAAAAAAATCTTCTGTTTTATAAATATTTGTATGTCATCTGTCACAATCATACTTCACACAAATGAATTTTAACCCCAGCATCACAATAGTTTAAAGAGTTCAGTAATCACTTATTGTTCACTTATTATTTTTTTCATAATTCTTTTTTTAATTATTTTTGAAATAACAAGTGAACAATAAGTGATTTTTGAACACTTTAAACTAATGTAGTGTTGGGCTTTGAAATTCATTTGTGTAAAGTGAATCAACCACAGTTCCAAAACAACCATACTTTTTATACATAAATTATTAATTCAAATCAACAAAATTATCTATAACTATGACACATACTGTTAATATTTGACATAGATATGAACTCATGTGTACTCAGTACACATTTTTATACTAGTGCTATGAATAATTCGAGATATATTTTATATGAGACATCTTTGAGACACAAACGACTACGTAATTAAATTCTTTCGCATGAATAATACTCGAGACGTTTTTATAAGACTGCATTGGCGAAAGTGTTTTATGTATACAAATTGGGCAACCTTTTTTTGAGAAACATATAATGCGCATATGTACATAGTTTGTTTACTTTTAATTTAAGTATGACTCATCTGTCAGTTTTTTTTTAAATTGTGCCTGTTAAAAATTCTGAAATCTGGCCTCGTGCAATCGATAAAGATTAGATCTAATAATAAAAAACGTTGCAGAAAATTACCTGGCGTTCATTGTTTCCTTATATGATTCTTAATGAAAGTATGTTTACTTATTTATATTCAATTTTTTTCGTAAATGTTTTCATAAGTGAAATACTGAACATTGTATTTTTATTTAGAAACAAAGTCACCAAGAACAGAGTACAGTGTAATTCGACTAAATTTTCATTCGATTAAAAATATGATTAAAATTTAGTCATAAAAATGATTCATTTGACTAAAAAAATAATATTATGTTGTCAAGTATCTCCCTTCCGCTTTTTTGCTCTTTATTCAATGCTTTATAAAAAGTGTTACAGTGATCGGATTTAGTTCAAATATGCGCCGTTTTGTTCGATAATCTGGTTCCATCTAGACGGCAACTTCATAATACCCCTCTTGTAGAACCCTCCCTCCTTATTTGCGAAGAACTCGGACAGCCACTTTTCACAAGCCTCTTTTGAGGCCAACTTTACACCACCAAGGGCGTTCGCCATGGACAGGAACAGGTGGTAATCACTTGGCGCTATGTCCGGGCTATATGGTGGATGCGATAAAACCTCCCATCCGAGCTCCCGTAGCTTCTGACGAGTCACCAAAGATGTGTGTGGCCTGGCGTTGTCCTGGTGGAACACTACACCCTTCCTCTTGGCCAATTCTGGACGCTTCTGGTCGATCGCCTGCTTCGAGCGGTCCAGTTGTTCGCAGTAGATGGTAGAATTAAGCGTCTGGCCATATGGGAGCAGCTCATAGTGGATGATTCCTTTGCAATCCCACCGAACGCACAGCAAAACCTTCCTGGCCGTCAATCCCGGCTTGGCCACTGTTCGGGACGATTCACCGGCCTTCGACCACGACCGTTTTCGCTTAATATTGTCGTATGTGATCCATTTTTCGTCGCCAGTCACCGTCCGCTTCAAAAATGGGTCGAGTTCGTTCCGTTTCAGCAGCATATCGCAGACGTTGATTCGGTCCAGAAGGTTTTTTTGCGTCAAATCATGCGGCACCCAAACATCAAGCTTTTTTTGTATCCAGCCTTCTGCAGATGGTTTAAAATGGTTTGGTGACTAACTGCCATCTCCTGGGCGATGTCACGAGATGTCACATGCCGGTCTAACTCGATGATTTCCATGATTTGATCGGTATTCGTCGTCACAGGTCTTCCGCCGGCTGGCTTATCCATGGTGTCGTTTTCACCGGCTCTGAATCGTCGAAACCATTCCTCCGCGGTTCGAAGTGATAGAGTACCATCCCCAAAACACTATTAATCTCACGGAACGTTTCTCTAGCGGATTTGCCTTTAACGAAGGAAAACTTCAAAATAGCGCGAACTTCGGCGTTAGTGAACTCCATGTTTACACGTCTATAACTTTTGAACGCAGTATCCAAACTAATCATGCATAGCGTCGTTTTGTAGGTTATGTAAAGACCTTTCAAATGATGTATAGTGTTGCCCGATACGAGCTCTGTAACGCTTTGTACATAGCCGCGAAATTCAAAAGACAAAAAGGCGGAAGGGAGATATTTGACAACCTATTATATTACTTTTACATACTTTATTTAATTTGTTTACTGTATTTTTCAAAATGTAAATGCAAAAATGTGTACTTATTTTTATAGCACTTATTTTTATTTCAATTTTTTATATATACACAAGTTATATAACTCATAAAACGTTAATAATTTTCCCAAGGCCAGTCAATATCAACAAGCATGTAACGATTATTTATATAACATCTCTCTGATGAGAGCATGGAAGTTTCCAGAGACTTGAAATACACCATAATCAATTATGGTAAATGATTATGCAAACCAAATAACAGAGGTTTCTTTAATAATTAAAATAGCTTGAAAAGTTAGTTCTACTAAACTATTCGAACAGTTCTACTTATGAATTACAGCTCTAATATAGCATTCGGATAGTTTATATTGAGAGAGCTCCTCGAGCCGCTGTGGTGATATTATGGTGAATTTGGTGTTATATTTGATTAGTGTTGTAATTGAACTGATAAATAAAATAAATTTGTTTATAAAATTGTGCATCTAGTGTTAATTGTTAAGCCAGTCCAACCGCTAACATATCCTGAATAGCCCAATTTTATAACTCACAACCCCTCCCCCCATATATATATATATATATATATATATATATACTGAGTTGAAATATTAAAATGAGCTTTAAATAATTCAAGCATGGCTGCCACCAGCTATCAAACTTTTGATATTTCTATTGGAAAACCCTATATAATAACCAATGACGTTTCATACATGATTTGTACTTTATGTTATTGTGATGGCGATTTTAAAAATGTTTCTCAGATTAAATTTCTCAGCACTTTACTTCAATGTTATCTTTATGTTAATTCTGTAAAAACAAATCACCAAAATGTTATTTTTAGAGAAATTATAAAAATAATATGTCAAAATAAATCAAAAAGTAAAAAAAAGTCGGCAGATTTCTTCTTAAAAATCGATATTTTATACGATTTTGTTTGAACTAATGACCTAATGTCTTACCAACTGTTGTACTGTTCACATATATATATATATATATATATATATATATATATATATATATATATATATAAATGAAGTGTAGTATAATTGATATAACATAACGTTACTGAAGACATACACACCATCTGCTTCGTGGTTAAAATCGACTTCATAAATTTACTGTTGATTAGCTATACCCATCTTATTTGTATTTTAAGACTGATTAGTTCCGAATTTCACAGCAATTGCTGTTTCGTCGTTGCATTATTATCTACAGAACGAGTTTTTCTGCGATCCGTCGACGTGTGTATTGGAAACGTGTCTGGTGGCTCTATGTGCGCGTGTTGGCGACTATCATACTGGTTTTTGTACAATAATGTCACGTTTTCAAAAATTCCACTAAGGTCAATGTATACAGTAATAAAGATTCGCATTAATCGAGTCCGACAAATATATACATGTTGATAATTCGGTCCATGTATCCACATATCTATCTGTCTATTTCTCTCTCTCTCTCTCTCACACACACACACTTCCCTCCCCTCCTCTCTCTATATAACTATTACAAATATTAGATACTTAATACAAATTTTTCAAACAATTTCATATGACAACTTAACATTAAGTATCTTGTACTTGGCCGTGTAAAAACTATCAACTTTACATCTCAACGTTGAAAATATTTTAATTCACAACCTTTTTTTCCGCATGTTATTTATACAATTAGACATGTTCGTATATTTACGTGTACAAAAATGTTACATGCACTGTTTACCCACGAATGACACACGTGAAAATTAATAAATAGCAATGAATGAGATAGTTTTTATCGTGTGTGTTTATCATAAAATGGCGTAATAGAAGCTAGTTTTTTTGTCTTGATTTAGAAAAGAGAATAGTTTCAGTTCCGTGATATGTTTTTCTCTTAATTAAGACATTTTATGTTTATTTAGTTGTTTTTTTTTAAATTGGATGTAGAGTTCTTAAGTTTTTTAAGAACGTTTGATGGAATTGTATGTGTTTTTTCATTCTTAATTTGATTTGTAATTCTTGTAATGAATGCGATAACTTACAGTTATTTATATAAATGAAGCTTCAGAAGCTTAAATGGAATTGAAACAAAAAGTATTTAATTAATTAATTATTTATTAATTTTATTTTTAAGCATATTCTATGGCATTAATGATGGAACACAATTTAACTCATATGACCATCACGATTTCATTTGACATAGCGCATTCGTTTAGTCACTCTTGTCGAACTGAACTTAAATTTATTTATAAAAAGCATGGTTGTGTCAGATGACACAAGTCTAGCACTTATTTTTATTTTAATTTTTTATATACACACAAAAAATTCACCCCCCCCCCATATATATATATATAATCAGTAGTAACAGCAACCATTTTCTCTCCATTGCTGAATAATGGCCTCCAAAAATTTTCCACTTCGACTAATTCAATACATTTTTATTCCAGTCTATTCTCACGAATTTATATCTTCATCTATCCATGTTCCTCTTTCTGGTTTTTCTTATAAAAAAGTTTTCCAATAAGCGATTCAGAAGTTAAAATGGAAATAAAAAAAGCATTTAATTAATTAGATATTTTTTTTATTTTCAAGCATATTCTATGGCATTAATGAGGGAACACAATTTCACTCATATGACTACCACGACTTGTCTTGGCATTCATGTAGTTTAACTTTTAGTCACTCTTTCATATAATTGCGGTCGAATTTCACAAATTACACATTCAATGTTTATTTCTAACACTTCTGTGGTTTATATCTTCATCTATCCATGTACCTTTTTTTAGTTTTTCTTATAAAAAAGTTTTCCAATAAACGCTTCAGAAGTTCAAATGGAAATAAAACCAAAAACATTTAACAACTCCCCCCCCCTCTTATATATATAATCAGAAACAACAGCAGTCACTTTCACTTCACTGCTGAATAAAGGCCTCCTAAAATATTCCACTTCGACTAATCTAATACCGTTCTATTCCAACCCATTCTTACAAATTTCTTTTTATTTCCATCACATCTATCCATGTTCCTCTTTCTATTTTTTCTTATATAGAGTTTTCCAATAAGCGCTGCAGAAGTTTAAATGGAAATGAAAGAAAAATTATTTAATTAATTATTTTTTTTCTTATTTTTAAACATATTCTATGGCATTAATGATGAAACACAATTTCACACATACGACTACCACGACTTCGTTTGGCATTCGTGTAGTCCAATTTTTACTCACTCTCTTTTACATAATTGTGGTCCAATTTCATGAATTTCACGTTTAACCAGTTGCGCTGGCAATTAATTAACATGCACGCATGGCAAATCCGTCCAAAGCAATTCGCAGCGAGTTGGTATTTGAAATCATTTTTTTATAAAGTTTTAGATACACACATTAACATTATAGGAAAACTCTTAAATTGATTAAAAAAAATATTAATAATTTTTGAAAAGAAGCATTTCTTGGGTTTTGGAACGTTAGTTATTTTACCGAATAGAATAGAGGTATTAAAAAAATCCATATCCATTAGATAAAAGAATACTTTTCTGTAACTTTTTGTAAATTTTCTCATTAAAGGAAAAGATGATAAATAGCTATCTTGCAGGTCTACTCCACCTATACCATCATTGTAATCTAAAACTATATTAGGTTTTGTAATGTGTTTCCATTTTGGTTGGTATAATTTCTATTTTTTTTTTCTTTTGTGCTGTAATAATTTCTGTTTTGGAATGTTTTGAAGAAAGCAAATATATATTTTTTTTTTGTCCTTCCATTTTACAGCTAAGATACCATTGCAAGATCTTGAAAAAACTTCAAATCTTTTTAATTTGTCGCTCCGAGATCTTTTGGCATATTCTTTCTATTAGATCTGACTGTTCCAATAGTATTAATTTTTTGCAAATGTAATTTTCGATACAGTTTTGGTAACGAATACCAGTTATCTAAAAAGAGGGTGTGTCCAAAATCAACTAAAGGTCTACATAAATCCAGTACAACATATCTTGATGTGCTATTATCAGAATAAAATAGTTCTTGGATAAAATAGTTCTTTATAATAATAAAAAAAATATTGTGTTTTGTAGTTACTTGATTATTATTCAATGAAAATATTAAAATTAATGAAGTTCTACAAAAACGCACTTGTATGCCTTCAAAACAGAAATGTGACACTTGCTAATTGAACTCCGAAGTTATTTTAACTTAGGAAAGATCACACGACGTAGTTATATGAAACACATGTAACTTTCCCAAGGCTCATACGGGTTAATTGTTGACGAATAATTCTGTTAAGAATTATTTAAACCTGTAAAAAACGCGGCAATCAATTTTTGATTGTCAATAAAATATCGTTATAATGAGAACTAGAGGTTTTTTCGTTACTTGTTACACGGGGAAACATTAGTTCTCGAGTAGATGTGCTAGAAGCAACATCGAATTCTAGCAATGAAATTGTAATTAACAACAGAAGAACTCCTCGAGTTCTTCTGTAACAGTTGTTGGCTGGATTGATTGATTTGTTTGTAATTGATTGATAGATTGATAAAAATAAATGTGTTTTCTTTAATAATTGTGATTTCAATTATTTAAAATAAAACTACGTGCTATGTACGTCATATCGGCATTTGGTACAGATAGCAGTCGACGTGCATAGCACGTCATTCCAGCGCAAGTGGTTAATATATATGTGCATTTAACAATCATCCAAGAGTAAAAGATATGTCTCAGAACTTTTCGATCAGACCGAATATTCTCACGAGGCAAGATTGAAAACTCGTACCTGCAGGACATTATAATTATTGAATTAAAAACAATACATTGTAACCTACATCAACTGTACAAACGACAATGTCTCACGTGTGCCGCCGACATACAGAGTTCTTTTTATAAACATTGCGCGCACGTAGAACTGCAGCGACGGCCACATCATTGCTAATGAACAACACAATGGTACGGATATTTGTCTATTATGTGTGTGTGTGTAATGTCTATCGATATTAACATAGAATGTAAATGTTAAAAACTTCCTATTGTTTCTTGGCCGACAGAATGACATAAAAGTTTGTTTATACAGCCGTATCTGTGGAAACAAAAAATGTACTTCTTAAGAACTTTCTTCGCATTGTTCGTTGACGTATACGTGTCTCGTTCGTATCTCGACGCCGTGATCTATTTCAATGGGATATTTCGTTTCGTAGAAATCGGCCGGCGTCGTCGTGCGTGTTGTCTGATTGAGTAGAAATCAAATTGCGACGAGTAAAAGTATGCGTGCGTTAACATAAAACGTGCTGAAGAACATGGAACCTCACGCGTGCGAATAGAATTCATGTGTAATTTAAACAACGGATATTTTTCTCCATTCTTCGTGAGGTCATGAATCGTAAATATCATTAAGAAGATTCTTTCGAATGCCTAATGATTTTCCATGTGAAAATATTTAAATCGGTTTAACTGTTTGTTTAATTCAGTGGTTCTTAACCTTTTTAGTGATCGACACCCCCTTAAATCTAAAAATAAGTTCTCGCACACCCTTGACAAATGTGCTTCTATTTCTTTAATTAAGAAATTACATTTATTGCAAGATATTTTTTTTGTTGAAAAATAAACACATACATATAAAACGATATCTCAATTTTTAATAGATACGTTGTTGTTGTTTATTCATAATAATACTTTTGGAGTGAGGCCCCTTTTTTGAAAGAGCCATGCGCAAGTCATCACTTGCATTTGAAAATTTAGAAATTTCTCTTGCACTTCTGGAAATGGTTTTTAGCATCCCCAGGGGGGCACGCACCTCAGGTTAAAAACCACTGGTTTAACTGATGGAAGAGAAAAATATAAACTTGGAATTAAAACCGAGTTTATAGACATTCGTGTTTAATTAAAATAATCAACATAAATCCTAGTAAGGACTAAAATTATTATAGATAGGGTCAAAATTAAGAGTAAAAATTCGAAACTATGTAAGTGCAAAGATAAAAGTGAATAAGACTTTATAAAATCTATATACAGAGAGGACCAAAAGTTATTTTCTATCTTTTTTTCAAAAAAAAAAAATAATAAAATATAAAAAACAAATTTTATTGACCTTAAATTAAATCTATGTCAAAATAAAATTTTTTGATTAAGTTTTAAAAATAATTTCTTTTGATCCCTACAGCATTTGCAAATTTGTGGTCTTTTAACCCTTATTGGACTTTAACATTTTGTACTTAACTTTCCGCTAGGTCGGAGATATATTTGAGTGCTTATTGTTAGAAAAGAGTAACTAAGGTTACTTAATATAAAAAGATAGTTTTGTGCATAAAAATATTTATATTTACATGTTATTAAACGTGTAATCTTCAAGCTTAAATGTTATTTATATTTTTTCAATGTGTGGTATTTTTTGAAACATTTTCCTATATGAAGGAATGGTTTTCTGTTACAAGTTTTGCAGAAGTATATAGTCGTCTTTCACTACTTTTTCACAAAACAACCCCGAAAAAAGCACTTATTTTATCATATGAAATATCTTTCCAATTGTGCCAAATTGACTTGGTTGTTAAGTTTTTTTTTTTTTAATTTCCTCATTGACATATAAGTTAGTTTGCGTTAAAAGTTCTGTTATAAATTCGTCCGTACAACATTTTTTAAAATAATTTATAGGCTCCTGAACATTTCCGAAGATTTGGCGTCCTATATTTGTAAAGGAATACTTAAAGTTAAATTGTCTCCATCATCACTGTCGATTTCAATCCAATCTTCATTACAATCAGGAACAATTTCTCTTTCCTCTTCACTTGAATATTGAATAGGGATCAATTTTTTTTCCTTAACTGAAATATAACACTTGTATCACTGTCTCCTTCATCACAAGAATTAAAATCACTTGCCGAATATTCAAAATTTTCACATATTTCACTACAACTATCACTGTTATTTTCCATATTGCTATAGTTTTCTTTATTTATTTTTGGAGGAATAAAATATAATATAAGTAAAATAATTGCTGAAATATGACAAAACGTGTTGTCTGCTATCAAGTAAAAATTAAACTGTAAAAACATACAGTGTGTACATTCAGTAATAAGGACGTTGTTACTTGTTCAGTCTTGTCACCTCGCACGTGACATACGACTAATAGAGCAAAGTTGTAATGTCACGTCAGAGGTGACAAACGACCGATAAGGGTTAATATCAGTTTGTTTACCAGCAAAAATTACACAACTCACCACTGGGTACTCAGTAGCCCACCCTTCTCACTGATTGTCAGTCAGAAAAATTATTAAAATGTTTATTATAAAATTGTTATTACATATAATTCATAAATGTAAAATTGCAAAATAAATGCATTAAAATAGTAAAAGATTTTTTTTATTTGTAACAATTTGAGGGGGTTGATAAGAGGTTTCGAAGATTTTTAGGGACTCGATGATCAAAAAAGTTCGACAACTCTTGATCTAAATACTAAAGATTTTATAAAAATGTTAACTAAAAATGTTATGTATATAAAAAATGTTAAATTCATTGTTTTACTAAAATAATTTGATGATGGTAAATACGATTGATTTAATATGTCTTTCAGTATTTAATAATTTTTTTTTCGTACTTTTTTCCAAACGATATCTTTTATTATTCAAATTAGTTAGAAAGTGTGAACTTGACAAAAACGATTTATCAATAAAAATGGCATTGAAATATACAAATGCAACATTGTAAACAAGAATCTCATTCATTTTAATCCGAGTATAACAGGTTCAACGTATCCTCTCGAGATTTCTAAAAAAAAAAAATCCACAAGAGTACCAATACCTCCTACGTGATAAAATATCATATCGATTAATTAAACGATCGATCGTTACAAAACATAACCTACATTCGTATTAAACGTAACGTATGGCACGTTTCTGCTAAAAATAATTACCCGAATTAGCATACGTCGGAGATACGGAATGTGGGTTATATTCAGATCTGGCTAAATCTCGGTAACGTGTTGCCACACACGCTAATTCAGAACTATTTAACACGATTCCGTTTCCCAAGGTCATGCGTACACGCGGAAGCCTCTTCTAGCCGCAAAAACTGTGAATAGAAACGCGCGCACGTAACGAATTATCATACGAATGTGCGCGTGTTCGTGCAAACACACATTGCAGACGACTGTGAAACAGCCAACACTGTACTTAATTAGATACGCCTAAAAACGTATCGTTTCGGGCGTACCGAGATTTTTTTTCGTATTATTATGTAAAAATTGTTACAGTTACGCCACATTGAATTTATATATACATATTCGTACAAATTGAAACATGGAATATTTTTAAAAGGAAACAAAATGAATTGTTGTTCTAAGAACTATGATATGCAGAGTTTTCCAATAAGCGCTTCAGAAATTTAAATGGAAATAAAGCAAAAAGTTTTTAATTAATTAGTTATTTTTAAGCATATTCTTTGGCATTAATGATGGACCACAATTTCACTCATATGACCACCATAATTTCACTTGACATAATGTATTTGTTAATTGCAATTTTTAGTCACTCTTTCACATAATTGTGGTCCAATTTCATTAATTACACATCCAATGTTAATTTTTAATACTTCTGTTGTTTGTACTTTATCAGCATAAACCAACGATTTTACAGAAAATAATTCAATGGAGTTAGATCATTAAATTTTGGTGGCCAATTGATGAGTCCATTTCATGAAATAATGGACTTCTTAAACTCTTTCAAACAATATATTTTTTTACTTTAAAAAAATGTTAAAATATTCAGAAATATTTGAAAAATAGATTTTAATCATTTAATTGCTCCAATATTTTTTTTTAAAAAAAGCAATAACTTTTAAAAGCTGTAATAAGTAAAATTGTCAAAGTATAAGGTTTTCCAATAAGCGCTTCAGAAGTTTAAATTTAAATAAAACAAAATGTATTTAATTAATTAGTTATTAATTTTTGTTACGTTTAAGTATATTCTATGGCATTGATGATAGAACATAATTTCACTCATATGACCACCATAACTTTACTTGACAAAGTGTATTCGTTTTGTCCAATTTTTATTCACTCTTTCGCATAATTGTGGTCCAATTTCATTAATTACACATCCAATGTTAATTTTTAATGCTTCTGTTGTTTGTGGTTTATCAGCATAAACCAATGATTTCACATAAACTCACAGAAAATAATATAATGAAGTTAAATCATATAATTTTGGTGGCCAATTGATGA